>MVGT01001498.1:89220-139263 GCA_002174775.1 Macleaya cordata | reverse complement strand
CCCCCTCTCTCTCTATAATCTATCTCTCTCTCACAAGAATCTCTCTTTTGTTTGTCCGATTGCCTTCTTTTCCTCCAATTTTCTCCGTCTTGAAAATGATTTGTGTTTTTCTTGTGTTTTCATTGAGCTTAATTTTGAACTCAGATTTTTTTTTTTTTTTTTCAGAATTGAATGAGAAACAGTAGTTCTGATACACCTATTATTATTATTATTTTTTTATGTAAAAACGATGTAATTGAGAAGAGAACACCAATCAAACTGCAAGATAAATGAAATTGATCAAATTGTGTTTGATCTTGTTGGAGATTTATTGATTTGATTTTAAATTATAGAAATTTGTTGTGTTGGATGTATAAATTTTAGAATTTAGTTCTGTGAATTTTTTTTTTTTTTTTGCAATTTACATGTTGGATTTATCTTTCATTCTTATCACTGGTTTTTAAGAATTAAATATATATGATCTAAGTGTTTGTAGAAGAATTATTCTAACTCTCTTTTCCCTTTAATTTTGTTCATGTAACTTTACTTTTTCATGGACAAATGCAATAGTATATAATTCCAAAGATGTTTGTTTGGAGTGGTGGAAGATACATTTGCTGATTCAGTTGTACTTTCATGTGCAAACAGGTCCATTTTTAAGTTGTCATTGTAGTGGTTGACGAGGATAGGGTTTCTAAGCAGGCTGCAATATGAACTGAAATAGCCTTCCAACTTAGCAAGCAGGCACCCTCAACATAGTATCTTGTTTAAGTTCATACTCCATAAATTTCATCGAAGATTTTCTCAGCTGACCTTTGTGGAATTTAATTATTGTTATTGTTACAAAAATTTTATGTGTGATGCGCTTGTTTAGTCTGTAGTTTTTTTTTTTCTACTTGAAAACTTAATTCATAGAGTTTAGGAATTTTGGATATTGAATTGTGATCATTATGATTAGTGGTCCCCCCTCCTTTGATGCCAGGCTCTATCCTGCTTGTCACACTTTCTTTTATAATTTTCCCATTAGATTAGCTTACGATGGTTGTTATAAGACTTCGATATTGAAGTTTATATTGGAAGCTATTACTATTTGATGTTCAGTTTAAGTACCGTTGATTGCTCATGTTATGATTTGATCTCCTTGCTTTTATAACTTATAAGAGAATACTATGGGTCGTTTGGAACATCCAATTACATGATTTATTATTTTCTGTCAATTCTTTCTCTCGGATGGAAAAAGATATAGCACCCCCGGGATTACTCATTTTCTGTGTGCCCGAGTGGCACAGCCATAGGATCTTCACACACTTACACAGGGTGAACATCCGACAGCTCTGCCTCTCGGTCTTGGGCACACAAAAAAAATGTGAAAGTCCAGGCGCGTGACATTAGAACTCTTCTTTGATAATATTTCTACCTTCTTTACTCTATTATCCTCCTTCATCGCGAACATTTGTAAGCAATTTTTGTCACTTCTTTGGTTTGCCCAGAGATCTGGCTTCCATTAGTTGGCCTACCAATGATTTTAGGCGAAGCTTACTCTTTCTTCTTCTTGTGGAACCCACTGTTCCTATGCTTTGAAGTCCTTCTGCATTGGCCCTCATTTTTGACTATGAAGATTTCTTAGATAGCTTGTATTTTTTTTTTAATTGTTTTTTGTCAGGGTTCTAGAGTCTATATAGTTTGTTTATACATCGTAAAGGTACATGAAAATACCATATTGCTGTTCGTAAACATTGATTATGAAGTTTCTTTACTTAACAACTTAGTATATGTTGGTTCTTCATGAGCAGGCTGGAAACCTTGCGATGAAACCAACCGATAGCCCTAATGAGGAACTTTTGACTGATGTAGGAAAATTCTAGTTATTGATGGGAAAGTTGATCTATTCGTCTCTCACTCTCCCATAGATTGCCTATGTAGTAATTTTTGTGAGTTAGTAAATGTATACCTTGGGAACTATTTCTCTTGAAGCTGTGTTTCTCTGGAATCCTGAATCCAAGACCCAAGACCCAGAACACTAAAATCAGGTTAGAGCCTTAGAGGTACAGTTAGACAAGGACGGCACTGCCGGTGGCTGCAATGTGCTAAGCCGCAGGCTGTTGGTGCCAACGTTAGCAATGGCTTATGCATGCCATGATGCAAAATTGAAATAAAAGAGAGAAATAGAGTAGAAAAGAGAAGAAAGAGCTTAGGAAAGTGATGAGGATCTCATCTAACAGTGAACCAATCAGATTGCAGAAAGTTGTGAGATCTGATGGCTTACGCTTAGTATAAGTTGTCTAGTGCATATTCCTCTCGACTATTGGCTAACTCCAACAGATCCACAAAATGATGTTTCAGCAAGGAAAAATAATGAAAAAACACTTCCAAACTTAAGAATAGAATTTGTGTTTCTGTAGAGTAGCAGCCAACAACAATAGTTCTAATTTTCTCCAAAAAACCTGAGAGATTACAACCCTAAATATCTGTTGTAGGTAAATCCCAAAAACCTTAGTCATCTTTTGATGTCTGCCCATCATTTCTTATAATCTAGATCCTTAAAACAGAATTTCAGCAATAATATATGAACTATACTAAATACCCTTAAGTGGTGTATGACTTTTACGGCTTTTGCCTGGACTAAAATGCCGCTAAACTTAGCACATCAAAAAACTAAGCCTCCTCACACTTTTGAGCTATACAAGGGACATTAAATTGAGCCATAAACAGTCCAAATCAGTCCCTAGTGATAAAAAAAATCAGTCCCTAGTGTCTCAGTTGCAGCCTGCTCTTTGGACGACCTGTTTTGGGTGTGGTTCCACCACTCTAAGAACCTGTCAGCAGGCCTGTAACTGCTGTATTGACTACTTTATCAGTCCCTCCCAGTTGAGGAGAACTCTCCCTTGAGTTATCAGTGTCATAATCTGTCAAGTCACCTTGATATGGTTTGAGATGCCTAACACTGAGGACTTTTGGTGTGTGAATATGGCTGGGCCTCTTCAAAATCTCACAAGGCTCAATCTTCCTATCATGCAACTTGCTGTTAACACCTGGTGCGAGTCAGTGTGGAGGGGTATATTCTAGTAAAGCTTAAACACTTTGGGAAATTTCAAATTTGTTGTTTTTGGAGGGAATTTGGGAAATTTGGAAAGTGGAGAACATAAGGTTTTTAATTGAAGGGAAGGATGCCTAGATTCGTTGGTGATTAAGATTAAGGCGGATGTTTGTTCATGTTGTCTCAAGTTTAAAGACTTTATATTTTCGTGGTCATTTATTTTACTGTAAATTGGGCTATGTCACATGAGTGACATGTTTAAAAGCTTATCCTCCAATTTGGGTTGGGGCTTGTATCTTTTTCTTGTCCATCTTTCTTTTACATCCTTTACCTTCAGGCACAAGTTTCTAAAAAGATTTATGCTTATCAAAATAATTCTCACTATACCATAAATTATAACTATTGTTCAATATAATAATCAGCTCATTCTATCAAAGGTTCAATCCAAGTGATTCAAACACTATTGTTAAAAATATTCTAAAAGTATACAAGATTCATTCATAATCATATGGTTCTCTAGATACTAATTACTAATAGGGGATTGAAACCCACTGATTGCATGCCTAGTTCCATATAAATTCATATGGAAACGCGAACTGGCTTCCTCCCAAGTCAAGTCCTTTCACATGTCAAATGCATCCAACCTATGCCCATATATGTTGTTAGAAGTCTTAGATAAAATTGGTTTCTATTTTAGTTTCCTAGTTTCATTCTAATTAGGTTTCCTAGTTGTTTCTATTTTTGGTTTCTTATGTTTGCTTATAAATATATTGTATTTGGGACTGATTTTATTATTGAGAATAAGATTTTGTGAGTTTTAGTTTTAACTTATGTCAACACTTCAAATGCAAGAATGTTTAAAAATAAACCATGCATGGCATGCTGAAAACTCAAAACCAAGAAGCGTGCTTTTATACTGATTAGAACATCTAAATAGTGCCAAAGAAAAAAAAAACGTAAACTGGAATCATGCTTGAAAATAATGTTAGAACCCTTAGTTACAACAAAATCCTGTGCAAAACACAGGTTATGCATAAAAGCTCCAAAAAACTGTTTATAAAACACATTGTAAGTAGGTCGAATCCTATCTCAGCAGCGTATATCCTCCTAACACAATCATAATGCAAGAAAATCATAGTTTATGCTTCAACAGGCAACAGCTAAGCCAAAGTTGCAGTTTGTACTCCACAACTGTTGCTGCAAGCCTTAAGAGTCTCCAAACTCCAAAGCATAAAAAAGAGAAGAAAGTTAAGGGAGAAGAAAACCTCAAGAGTGTCTAGGGTTTTGTTGTGCTTCCAAAATATGGATAGAATGAGTTTACATAGAAGAGCAAAGTGGCTATATGTTGTTTTAGATCAAATCTAAGAATTCGTCTCAGAGAAATCTTTTTCGGTTTCAGATCATGATATGATTTTTTCAATCTTGTTTAAATTTAGGATCTTGCTAATTATATTCCTATTTAATGAAGATTCTAAGACAGTCTCTGATAAGATCATATTATATGGTCCCAACTCAGCCGGACCCACCATGGCCATTGGTTCACTTGAGCCGTCCGATATGCCAAATTAGGTGCCCAGCCGTGTTTGACATCTCCACCATCTATGGAAGTCGACTAATGGTACCCCCGTCGAGGCATGATGGATATTTACACGTGATAGAACGTCAAGGCATTGGATAGAAATTAAGTGATATTATATTAGTTAATTATTATTTAGGAATATAATATTTTATATTAATTATTTAGGGAAAGTAGTATTTCTATTTTGAGTAGGATTTTTATTTGTTAGGAGTTTCTATTTAATTATGTTTCTTATTTTTAGTAGGATTAGGATTACTTTTCTTGGTGAACAAGCATTGTAAGGTTATAAATACCCCAATAGTGGAGTAGTAGAATAACAAGTAGAAGAATTATTTTAGTTACTGGTTACTTTGTGTGTTATTTGGGTTGCTCCTGCTGGCCTCTGGGTAAGAACCAATTCGGTTCTTATCAGTCTCTAAGAAACAATGACCGGTTTTAACTTGGATAGAGCATAATATTAAACACACTACATTGAAATTGACCAGTTTCAGAGTTTACCACTACTAGGTAAGGAAAACCTTTTGGGATCAAGGAAGATATTTTTCAGTTGGGCCAAATAAGCCATTAACAATGTTCCAACCTGGGAGTGTGTATAAGTTATAGCATCTTGCATTTCTTTGGCTGTGGACAGAAAAAGGCAGCCTTTCTGGTTTGATACTGCTTATCATGGAGCAGCCATAACATAACAATGGAGTTCTTTGCCTCCACTTCTCATAAGTAGGGTCAATTGGTCAAGGTGAAGTTACCGTTTCATTCTCTCCCTTTGCTTGTGCTTGCTTAAGATAGTTTGAACCAAGGTTTATAATCTCCAGAATGTTTCAGCTAAAACTGAGACATTCCCGAAGTACACCGTTACAAATTGAAAAGTTTTGTTCCGGTAACTACTAAAACCAAAGCAAAATATTCGGAATTTTGAACCATGGTTGCAACTTGCAACCATCTAACCACTCTGTGGTAATCTGCAACCCTGGGATTTGATTGCCCAAATTCACCAAGACAATTAAATATTCATTAATCTTGAGCCATTCCCAGAGTATCAGTCAAACTTGCTGAAGAAATGAATTATCACTAAGGCTTAGTAGGCTAGAAGAACCAGCACAATGATGTAAGCCAGACACCTACAACTGATCACCAAAAGAAAAGAATGCAATCAATAACATTAATATGTGAACTATTGCGTACTAACAGTACCTCTGAGCCTTTAAACTACTGGTCACACTATTTCGAGTTTCGACAAACCCTACGACAACCAATAAAGGTCTCTGCAGACCTAATACTAGCACCAGAAGGTGAGGAATGTACCTAGAAGAAGTCATAGCCTTCAACCACATTACTAGTCTTAGGCTATTTGGCAGCGTCTATAGATCTACAGAGGCATTACTGACAGCCTATAGAAGTTGTCCACCTTGATATACTAGAGCATCACAATCAAAGTCCTAAGAGAAATCAAACGACCCCTCGATCACTCCAATCAAACCCCAAGGCTCCAATACAATCTTGAAACTGAGTATGAAGACGATTAGAAGCTTTAAATAATCATTAGAAGGAAGATGAAGAGAAGAGAAAGTAGAAGAGGAAGAAATAAATTTACAAGATAAAATATTTGAAAATTGGTGTGAAGTATCCCATGAAGATCCTTGTATTGAAGAAGCTACTAAAAGTTTAAATGTATAGAAAAACAGCAAATACGTGAACACTAGGGAGTATGAAAACATGTTTTTGCCATGTATTCTAGCAAACTCTTCTTCAAGGAGTGATTCCTCATATTTGTGATGCAGTCGGCAATCCATAGTCTTTCTAGGAGTCATTCCAAGAAACCTTACAGTTATTCTTGTGTATCTTTTTCTAGCAGATAAGCAGAACTCTTCCCTTTTTAGTCCTACATCACTAATTGGCATGATCTAAACATAAATATCATTTCTTTGGATGGGGTAAGTTAATACCAAATTAACCTGAAAGCTTAGTATCCTTTTGAGATTCAGTTTTACAAAGATTAACTGAACTAGTTTCCAGGATGAGTTGAGATGTACAGTTTGCTAGTCACAAAAATCTGGGAAGGAACTTGAAATGCATGGTTACAAAACATTAATCCACAGCCGGAAAAGATATAAACTGGAAAAGAAAAGAACCTATAATCTCATTCTTGTGGTACAAAATAGTCATCCGATTCAGCAGTTGGCTTTCAAACATCAGTGGTAGCAGAGTCCACACATGTGCAATAGTGCACATACTAGATTTTATCTTTATTTCCCAATCTTTGGGTACTTCAGAGTTCAGACCTTAAAGGATTGCCAATATTTTCCCCAGGCAACATAGATTCACTTAATTGATGACAAACATATGTCTAGCACATGCGAAGAATGAAAACTAAAAAATTTACTCTTTTTTCTTTTACTTATAATTTTTTGCCCTTGTTAATCTGACTGATCAAAACAACCAAGGATTCATAACGCTCTCTCTCTTCTTTTTTATTACTGTGGAATTTCTCTCAGACATTTGAAAGTTGGAAGAGATGGAAGAAAGTAACTCAACAGTGAGGAGATGGGAGGATATGGAAATTGATATTCTGGTGAAGATATTCAAGTCATTTGACATCATTGAGTTGACTTCCGGAATTTCTCGAGTCTGCAGCTCATGGCGCTTGGCTTGTTGTGATCCAATCCTTTGGAAGACCATTGATCTTGGGCTGCTACGGTCCAACTTCATCAAAGTCCCAACACCACCATATGTTTGGGTGGATGACCGGTCTGATAAGAAATTGATGAGAGTGTTGAAGATTGCTTTAGGTCTCAGCCGTGGAAATGTGACATGCTTGATTTTCCATTTCAATCTTTACCCAAGGGATGATCATTTGCTCTATGCTGCTGAAAGGTATGATGCATTCTTTAAACCAAATTGAATTATTAGAATTGAATCATCCATGATTCAATGAATCAATCATCTACTTTATCCCACCAACGTCAAAATTAGAACATGAACTTGAATTTTTGGAACAAACATGAACTTGAATTTAACTCTAATAATGCTTCTCTACAGGTGCCCACGGCTCAAACGGCTTGTTCTACCGGCTTGGAATAGGATTACCAAAGCTGGTATCTGTAAAGCAGTTAACCAGTGGGAAGAGCTCGAATCCTTGACAATGCCTAGTATTGCATATCCACCTTATATCATGGAAGTAATTGGAGCTAACTGCAAGAACTTCTCCCAACTCAAGATCATGGGTCCTTGCGATACCTTGTTTGCGTCAACTCTAGCGGCTTTTCTCCCCAAGCTAAAAGTATTAAGCCTGCGATGTTCGATATTGTGCAAGGAAGTGTTGGTGCTTATCTTGGACTGCTTGGAACACTTGGAGGTGCTCAATATTTCTCATTGTTTACTGATAGAAGTTCCTGCACCTCCTGCACCCAGAAAGATTCTTAGGGAACTCGACCAGTCAATCCTTGAAAAGGCTTCAAAATTGCGAGAATTCTTCACTTGCCAGGATGAATCATGCATCCTTTGTGAGAGGACGATCAATGATGAAGGTCTCTTGAGGTGGTACAAGTATGAGGAGGGGTTGTGGCGGACCGATGAGGTGAGCTCCCTTGCACATTGACATGAACATGCTGAGATTGGGAGTACTTTACTTTGTTGAGTAGCATCAGTCAGATGTTTGCAGAACACTAAATTAAGAAGAGAATAAAACTTGATGATATATACAGATTAGAGTTAGGATCCGTTTACACCTCTTATGCTTACACCTTTTATGTTTACACCATGGTTACACCGGCCTATGTGGGTTTTTTTTTTTTTTTTAACTATGACTATGACTTCTTCGCCATGTTAGATTGTTTTAGAACTTTTAACCCTTCAAAAGTTGGTTGACATTTAATGGTAAAATGGATGGTTAAAATTTCAATTAACATCTGGTAGGAGGGTCAAAAGATGTAGAATGTGCTGATCTTTCATGAGGATGATCTGCATGATAATGAGTTCATCCTCACAAAAAGCCTGATCATCTCCATGTGGCTCCATAGACAAGATTCATTTGAAGATCTTGATAATTTTAGGGTATTGCAGAGATAGGGAGGATGATTGTTTGATGACTATGAGAAATAGATGATCCATGAATTCCCCAAAACCTATTATCAGATTTTGTTGTTTGTTTGTTGCATGTGTAAAAAAATTTTGCATTAAATAGTTTGTTGAATCGTACATCAGGAATTGTGGATTTGTTATATATATATATATATATAAGGTTTCTTTTGGGCCCACATAGAGATGATTCAAGTGTTGGTTTTTTGCGAGGATGTTCCCCTCATCACATAGATCATCCTCCGCAAAAGTCAAATTATTTTAAAACTTCTAACCCCTTTAGAAGCTCGGTGATTTTTGTGATCCGTCCATAAAAATTATTAATTTGAACCAATATTTAATTCGTTTGAAATACCCTTGGATCATGACTATATGGGCGCCCCAAAAAACCTTGTCATAATATTGGCTACAAAACCTGATTGCGAATCCTATCCCATGCATATAACTTTCTAAGAAAACATCACATTTAGACTATGGTCACACTCTAGTTACGGAGGCCTACAAATGGAGATGATCTGAAGGCATGTTCATAAAAAATGGAGATGATCCAAAGGTTTTTTATTTTTATTTTTTGAAGATGATGATTTGATCAAGATAACATATCAGCTTGATAATAGAATATCAAGAAAAGGAACAATTATATAGCAAGAGATTATCTACATGCACTTTTGACAACAAAATAACAATGAAGCTTCAAGCTTCTTTTACAGGGCAATTGCAATTATTCATGCAATCAACTAAATCTGCTCCGTGATCTTCGTTGATATGTTAACCATGCATAAGCCCCTCTCCTAGTAATTTATACTAGCACTCATATCACTTGCAAAGTACGGGGCTTCTTTTAAAAAAAAATTTGAATTTTTTTATTAGATAATTAGAAAATTTAGTTGTTTTAGATTGGGCCATATGTTTATAATGTAGATTTTTTTAACCTACACTTAAGAGAGAGAGTTTTGTTAACCCAATAATAGATAATAGATTGGGTCATATGTTTATAATGTAGGTTTTGTCTGCCCACACTTAAGAGAGAGGGTTTTGTTAACCCAAAGGCTTCTCCTATAGTATATTACTAGCCCACATATCCCGTGCAAGACACGGGGCTTCTTTTTAAAAAAAAAAATTGAATCTTTTTATTACATAATTAAAAAATTTAGTTGTTATAGAATTTAAGAAAGACTAATAGATTGGGCCATATGTTTATAATGTAGGTTTTTTTAACCCACATTTAAGAGAGAGGGTTTTGTTAACCCAAAAGCTTCTCCTATAGTATATTATAATAGATAATAGATGTATAGGTTTTACTAAAATTTCTATCTATTATGTTTTCTCGGCTTCAACTTCTCAGACTGTTTTCTCATATACGCCCGACCAAAGATGGTAAATGCAGTTCTTTTGTTGTGGATTGGTTGTGGGTATATGAGCTATTAGGCTCCCTTCTCTTGCAAGCCGGTTATATCATGGGTCATATCATCGTTGTTGTTCTTTTAAACAGCAGAAGTCTGTGTGATATTGGTTGATGAAGGATTTTAACAGCATGGCTATCCTTGGGAAAGTCGGAGGTTCAAATCCCGCATTGGCCCTTCATACAAGTTGAAGGCCCTCTTACCCGCGGACCGCGATACTCCTCTCTCTCTCTCTCTCTGTTGGGGATTTTTATTGATAGGATAGACTGCAAGAAGCTATACAACTTTCAAATTTCTCTAAAAAGCCATTTTACAGTAGTCGTTAGAACAAGAAAAACATCTTTAACCACGGTTTTCTTTTTTGGTAAATTGTTGTTAATAGTCATGGTATTAATTAACCTCAATTTACAAGATACTGTGATTAAAACATATTTTATTGTTAAAATATAGCAAACATTCTTATGAACACATAATCAAAGAAGAAAAATAAATTCATGTTTTCAGAAGCTTTGTATTATGAAAGCAAACGTGTCTATGCATATGTGTTGATGATGATCATATTCGTGCGCCACATGATTAATGCTAATTATTATAGATCCCTTTTGGGTTTGAGAAGTATTGTACATAACGTATTTATATATATATAAAGTATGCATTGGTATGTGTGGCCACCTAGAGATAAATCAGGGGCTCATTTTAAGTTAAGATATTCTATCCATCATGTTGATCATCATCACAAAAAATTAGCCCATTCTAAAACTTGTAACCCTATCATCGGGTGATTGGAAATCACGAAAATTCAACGGTGCTTAAGCTATCAACATGATGGAGAGAATATCCTAACTTAAAATGAACCCTTGATTCATCTTTAGGTGGGCCCCATAAACCAATGTATACTCAATGTACTCCGATCCTCTATATATATATATATGCTTGTCGAACCTCACTGTCAAGGAAATATAACAGTTTTTCCAACCAAAAAAAATAAATAACAGTTTTTATGTTCTCCGTTTCATCAAAAGAAAATTTTGAACTATATAGTATTGATATGCTTTTGCATTTCTCGTACATGCTTCAAATATTACAAAAATATTTATGTCAAAAAAAAAATATATCACAAAAATATTAAGTACAAGAAGGAGAAGAAGAAGAATGGTTGCATCAGGTTCGAAATTTGGACGGCCTAATCCGACTCGGCAGAAAAATTAAATGTGCCCACGTATGGAAAAATTGATGAACACATTTAATTAGTATATATGGATGTATATATATATATATGGTAGCTTGCTCTTCTGTCTATTCTTGCTCTTGTTCTGGATTTGGTTCTGATTCTGATTCTGGTTCTAGTTCTGGTTCTGGTTCGGAAGTTGTGTTACGCTTAACTACAGCAGATTTAATGAGATGATTGTAGCTTCCTTTTTCCTTGAAGAGCTGAGCAAAATGGGGCTTGCAATAGAGAATGCCGTT
Source organism: Macleaya cordata (assembly GCA_002174775.1). Taxonomy (NCBI): domain Eukaryota; kingdom Viridiplantae; phylum Streptophyta; class Magnoliopsida; order Ranunculales; family Papaveraceae; genus Macleaya; species Macleaya cordata. The sequence continues at coordinate 127,724 of MVGT01001498.1, read as the reverse complement.
CAAAGCCGCATAGGATGAAGCTGTAAGAGAACATCCTCCATGGGAGCACTTAAAACATGACTTATGGTAGGATTCTCCTTCCACACTCACCTGCTTGTTATGGATAGATTTTGCATGATTAGTAAATTATGTAGCTTAGAGTTCTCTCAACGGAGCATAAGTTTTCAAAAGATTCTCCATTTTTTTTATTTTTTTATGTTTAAAATGATGAAGGAAACTATTTAAGCGTATTTTAGGATATTTGTATCCCTACGAGTGTCAATGGGTACCCGTATATACAAGAACCGAACTGGAACCAATTTTCCTAGTTCAGCTTGCAAAAGTTTTGATTTTTCTATTACTTTTAACAATTGTTGCGTATATTATTAATTAATGGAGAGTCAAAATTGGATTGCTCGAGAACCAATTGGAACAGTAATAGGTTATCTTGATTCTAGCCCACCTATTTGAGTACCGAATTTGACAAGAACCAGATCTAAATTATATTTTAATAAGTTTAATTGATTTCTCGTAGTTCAATAACAGAATCAGAACCGACCAATTGAGACACTTATCTAGGGGGCTACTATATTAATTGTTGTTTTAGTTGATGCAGCTGATCGTTAGAGGTACCAAATCTATTATCTATTATCTATTCTAATATACTATAGGAAAGCTTTGGGTTAACAAAACCCTCTCTCGTAAGTGTGGGTTAAAAAAACTTACATTATAAACATATGGCCCAATCTATTATTTATTATTGGATTAACAAAATCCTCTCTCTTAGGTGTGGGTTAAAAAAAACTTACATTATAAACATAAATTCAAATTCTAAAACAACTAAATTTTCTAATTATCTAAGAAAAAAATTTAATTTTTTTTTTAAAAGAAGCTCCCGTGCCTTGCACGAGATATGGGGGCTAGTAATATACTATAGGAGAAGCCTTGGGTTAACAAAACCATCTCTCTTAGGTGTGGGTTAAAAAACCTACATTATAAATATATGGCACAATCTATTATCTATTATTAGGTTAACAAAATCCTCTCTCTTAAGTGTGGGTTAAAAAAATCTACATTATAAACATATGGCCCAATCTAAAACAACTAAATTTTCTAATTATCTAAGAAAAAAATTTAATTTTTTTTTTAAAAGAAGCTCCCGTGCCTTGCACGAGATATGGGGGCTAGTAATATACTATAGGAGAAGCCTTGGGTTAACAAAACCCTCTCTCTTAGGTGTGGGTTAAAAAAACATATATCTATTATAATATACTATAGGAAAAGCCTTGGGTTAACAAAACCCTCTCTCTTAGGTGTGGGTTAAAAAAAACCTATATAATAAACATATGACCCAATCGTGTGTCTGACCCGAGTTCACGTAATGTCTGTTGTTGATGACAGCTTAATCCAAGTTCAATTCATGTTAGCATTGAGTCACTGATCTCATTAAAAAAAACTTGAAAAAAGTTGGGCACCCATTTGGTACAGAGAGTAATCAAAAGGTTCAAAAAATAAAACTAATTAATGTTTATGATGAGTAAGAAGACTAGTAAAATTACATCTAAGTATCTAACAAAGGGACGAGGGGAACTGTCAAATTTGGTCTTTTAAGTTGACTTTAAAAAATATAACAAATAGATAAGGACTATCAAATTTGATTAATCGGAATATTTGAAACCGTAACCACCTCCATCGGTGAATGAAATTTTTTGTTCGACACCATATCTCGTCAAACATCATTTTTTCAGTCATCGAAGGTTGTAATCATGAAAGACGACGAGTTCTTCAATGTAAACCCAATAATGGAGGAGTTGGACTCAAAGAATATTTTTGAAGAGGGTATTAGTTCTATTAACCATCCTACACAAGCTATCAAACAAATCATTTTCAGGTTGGATCAATATTTGAGCATTTTTTTCAAGGTTTTTCGAGTTCCCGGTCAAACGAAAAGAAAACCCGGATTCGTGAGATGTTGTCTTGTAGGGGTCGAATAAGTTAGCAATGTTCAGCTACAAGAGTATGAACAAGAAAACTTTGTTTAATCAGGCCTGTGTGAACATTAGTTTTTAAATATTTTTCGAAGGACAATGCTCTCACTAGCGTGGCCGAACTTTTTTTTTTTTTGTAAATGTTCTCGTTTATATAATTCAACTTCAAAACCCTTACAATTTCCGAAAATAATTGCATACCTTTTCAAGTGGATAAACTTTTTTGTGACACGTGGCACATTTATCTTGGGTGCCAGAGAAGAAAGAGGAGAGTTTGCTTGGGGTCCTAGTCTGTAAATTAACAAAGTGTAAAATTAAGTATTATAAATATTAATCACCAAAATCAATAAATTAATATGTGATATGAAAAGCTTGTTCATTTAATAAAAAATCAACAATTAAGTGGATAATTAAATAAAATGGGTAATAATAATTATGTTTAATTACCAGCTGATCATTTTGCTTCTCAGAAGATTTTCCAGCTGAAACAGTATTCATAATAATATTAATCCAATCAATTAAGAGGCTAGCTAGGGGTAAAAACATATCAACTATATTGAGGAGAGAGAGAGAGTTGTAGAGAAAGAAACAGAGAGAGAGAGAGAGTCGTAGAGAGAGAAACAGAGAGATTACGTACATTGTTGAAAACTCATAGCAGTGAAGCCGCCAGTCTTCTTGAAGAGCTGCTCGAAATGAGGTTTGCAGTAGAGGACTCCTTCCATGGAGGAGTAGGTGCTAATCTGTACTTATATAACAGCCATTAATTTTATCTCATATTTGTAGATCCATTCATTGCAAATTAGCGTGAACTGTTGTAATTTCTGGGCACACAAGATATAACTAACAAGTGTATGAGAGGAAAGGGGATATCACTATTTAGTGTTTTACATTCAGTACATAACTCATCGTACAACTCTCTGTGACTTCGTATGGAACTTACTGATCTCTCTTTCGTTTCTCTATTTCTCTGTCTCATAACAAGAACCAAAAGGATACATATATATAGAAGGAAACAGGAACAAGAGGGGATGGAGTGGATGCATGCGTGGGGGCGCATGCCCAACACGCATGCATTGTGATGGCATACAGCCATACCAATGAATGGTGTGTCAGCCAAAAAGCTGCCACCTATATAACATGAACATAATATTGACCCCACTAAAGAGGCACAAAAAGCTGATTTTATTTATTTTAGTTTTACACTCTACTTACACCTGCATGTAAGTTGGTATAGAAATGATTTCATGGGTTAATGTTTTGAGAGAATAATCTTCTCATCATGCTAGTCAACATCAGCCTTTGAATAATCTTCATATAGGTCGACACGCCAATATAAATTGGGTGTAAGAGTAAAGCTTAATGTTAATAGAGAAAAAAGTGCATTATCATCCTAATGCATTTTTTGGATACAAATCCAACGTTTAAAAAAAAAAAAAAAAAAAACAAAATCCAACATAAAAACACGTGCAATGCATATGGAGAGGGCCTGTATAAATAAGGAAAATAAATTAAATATGTGGCGTCAAGAAAATCAAGATTTGATGTTAGTCATTCAACTACAATTGACATAAAATGGAGAAGTGACCCTCACAGTAATTACTTAAGTTGGAAATTTTATTATGATTGTGTGATATAATAATGGTATTTTTCTCAATCCTAAAACATTTTTGGTTAAAAAAAATAAAATGAAGTGAGGTTTGGTTTGTGATCTGAATATGATTCATTTTTTTTGAAAACAAGGTGATATAAATTTTTTAAAAAAACATGTTTGATTAAGTGGTTTTCAAAAATGATCAAGTTTGAGAGATACAATCCATAAAACACTATCCACATCATGAAGCTAGGTGAAAAAAATTCATTTCTGTGTTTTCTATGAAAGGTATTTGTTTTTCGCAGTACTCAATTAGAAAAGAGGTTTTGGATTTAATACCAAACGCAATTTTCTTTTTCTTTTTCTTTTTTTTTTTTAAATTTTAGAAAAATGTGTTTCTGATATTAAAAATACTGATCTGAGAATGCAACCCAGATTTTTGAATTGTGTCCTAGTTTTTGAAAATTTGTATTCAAATCAAACACATAGTCAATAATTACAGTAATTAATAGAATAGAATATATATACATATATAGATGGATGGTACCGTAAGTTTGCCTTTGCAGTGGCTGCATTTGAAGCAAGACTTGTGATAGGATTTACCATCGGCAGACAACAAATCCACCACATAAACTGTCTTCTCACATGCCCTACACTTCTCCATTGTCCCACTGAATGCCATTATTCTTATCTCTCTCTGCTGCTTTTCAATTTTCAATCTTCTTCTTTTTCTTCTGCTTCTGATGATATCTATTCAAATCAACCTAATTAATTTAGAGATATTGAAGCTGCTACCTCTCTCTCTCTTTCTATAAATTTTTTTTTTTTGGAAAATTGAGAAAGAATGAACTCAAGATAAAAACAAAAAGGATCATCAATTTAGATAGATCATAAGACTGTTAGCAAATTTTTGCTTTTGTCTTTTTTTTTTTTTCTTGCAAATGAGATTGATGATGGCATGTGGTACATATGTTAATTATGGGCCACTGATAAAATAAAAAAAGGAAAAGATAATTCTTGGCCAATGATATGATAAAAATAAATAGTAAACACTTAAAAAATTAATTTGTGATTGATCTTGATCATGAAAATTTCTGATTGGTTATTATTAGGGGATGACCAAGTATATATTTCGGATTGATGAGGATCCAAAGATAGCTAGCATTTGACCTAGTCCAAATACCAAAAAAAAACTTCCATACAAAGATAACTACTTTTTTTACTATATTAGAAAAATTAAAATTAATGACATTTGTACTAAAAATTAAAATAGATAGTCATAACATATGGTGATGATTCTCTCAAAAAAAAAAAAAAATGGAAATGAGACTGAATTGGATATCTACAAACCTTCTTCTGATAACAAAACAAAATATATACTACCATGAATACTGCCACTGAATTTGTAGATTCTGATTCTGGTTCTGGGGATGGCGATAACTCCAACTGCGTTATACATTACAGGAGGTCTGACTTGCTTCAGAGCTTCATTTGGATCAGTTTTGCATGCACATCTCAAGCAGAAAGTAGTTTTGCCTTATTCTCTGCTTTACAATGGGATGCTGATCAACAGTTAGATTACTTGAATTTGTCTGGAGACTGCAACGGTATTATTATTGACTTCTCGATTGAAGATGTGAATCTATTCTCCATGAATGTAAAGAGTTGTTAAAAGCTTACCAGGTTAACCATTCTGCTAACCTGGTATCAGATAAATTAGCTAAAGAAGCTAGAACTTTGAAGCTCTCTAACACATGGTCTTTTACTCCCCAATTTTTATCTGATGTAATTACCACTAAGGTGTTAGCACTTGTAACACTTTTACCTTTTTAAGGTCTTCTATATAAAAAATTTCCTTTTCGCAGCTAAAAAAAGGTGATTGCTAACAAGGGTTCACTCAACATGCATTTACATCAGAAAAAGAAAAAAGTATCAACAGACCCAAGAAGACGGTATGAAACAGGGGCACAATGTTGAATATAAACCGGCAAAACTATGGAAAAACAACTAAGGGACTACTTACAGATACGCAAAATCTATAGTTACATATATTTATTTTTTTCAATTTGGAGATCAGATTGAAAAAAAAATAATAGTTGCGAGATAGAACTTGTTTGTGAATCTGCTGTTTATATATCTCTCATAAATGAAAACTAATTAGTACAAGGTAAATTTTCGAGTTCCTTGATGTCCATTTTTTCCCCTCTACTTTCTTATTTTGATGCCAGGGATGTCCTTCAAACCCATCTTCCACGCCGTTTTCCTGAAAAGTGCAGGAGGCTTTTGCAACTGTATGGACTCACAAAAACGATTGGCGAGTTCTACCAATGTGGTTTTATCTCTTCCTATGTCCCTGATGGAATTATAGTATCCCAGCCAAGCATGATACGCAGCTTCCTTCACACTGCTATCGATCTTCCCCATTGCATCCTCCACCTGCATCGTGTAGGTGTACCGTGTCCAGAAGTTAATTCTCTAGTATCAATTTCAAGTTTTACAACTATAAGCCATTAAATTATAGTCATGAGAAAATGTAGTGTGAGACGCAAAGCCAATATCAGGTATTTGTCATTCAATTACAGTCGACATGAATGTGAATGTGCATACGCATGAGAAAATGTAATATAACAGGATACGTATTTTGTAAATCATTTTTTTCTTCGCTTTTTATTCGGATTGGTTTTTAAAACAGTTTTTTCAACAATCCAAAATGAAGGGTGTGGCAGTTGTATGTACTAAAATGTATGGGGGATGGTGCGCCACAACTGTTGACACTACAAATACATTAGAAGCAACGCATTCTCGTTATTTTATAAAAGGCACATATATTTCACTCCCAACCAGTCTTCGTAGCGACTCCACATTCAATTTCACACAATTCTGGAAGAAAGCTGATATTGACATCTAAAAAAGGGGACAAGGGCAACTGAGTTATACGGATTGATGTTCGACCACGCAAGTGAGAGCATTTATAAAATTTATAAAATTTTCGGCTACGCAGGTGAGAACATTTACAAAATCTCCAGCCATGCAAATGAGTATACTTACAAAATGTTCGGCCCTTACAATGAGAACATCTCACGAATCTGAGTTTCTTTTTCCGTTCAATTGGGAGCTCAAAAAAACTTTTTAAAAAAGGTCAAATATTGAAACTCCACCATCACCTTCCCCATCGCCACCACCCCCACTCTCTGAAATTTCTTCTCTCTAAAAACATCCCACCCAGATCTGAAAAAAAAAAAAAAAAAAAATTCAGATTTGACCGAAAATTTCAGATCTGACCAGCGTGGTGGGGAGATGGTGGCGGCGGCAGTCCTAATCAAATTTCAAATTTGGTAGCCCTTATATATCTGTTATTTTTTTAAAGTCAGCTTAAAAAACTAAATTTGACCATGTTTGACAGTTGCACTCATCCCTTTTTTAGATGTCAATATCAGCCTCCTTTTGGAACCACACTGCCATGTCACCAACCCATTATCTCACAATTTCTCTTTCCTCAACATGAATCTCTCCCCTTCCTAAAAACCATCTAAAATCTTTCTTCCCATATTTTCTCAATCTCCATTCATAACAGTCTATATCCATTCATTCATAAAAAATACCTAAAATATTCTCCCTATCTCCACTCTTAACCGATTGTATTATACAAATAAAACTAAAAGTTTTTAAAACAATTCTAAGGCAATTACAGTTCTAAAGCAACCAAAATTTCCAATTAGCGACATAACCTTTATTATTAACTAAAAGTTTAAACGTATACTATTATATTTCCTTAGTTACAACCCTCCTCTCTAATTACATTGTGAGTTTCATTTGAATGTTAAATCACTATATTTCATTTCACTATATTTAAACGAATGTTCAAATATAGTGAATCACTATATTTAATAATAAATTATTTTAATTTTTTACTTTTCTTTTCTTTATTTTTTAGTTTCCTTTCTATTTCATATTTTTGTTTTTAATTTTAGTCTGTGCTTAGCATGGGCGTTCAGTTCTTGTATATAATATATATCTCAAATCATGGCTTTTTTATTTTCCTTAATTCTTAATATTTATATTAATATTTCTGCCCCAACAAAAAGAGAACTTCCACAAAAATATAATACAATTTACCAAGCATAAAAGGTTAAAAGCAAGCCAAATATGAGTTAAGCCATACCTTGGTTTTGAAATCTGAATTTAATAGTGGTAAAGGAGATTTCTCAATAGGGAGATCTTTGATTTCATCTAAGAAATATTCTTCCCATGGTGCAAGCAATAGTATGCCTTCTCCTTCTTTGCCTTCACGCCCTGTCCTTCCAAGACGGTGTATGTATTGCTCTCTATCTGGAGGTAATCCCACCTAAGGATCATCAAACCACATTATTAATGTTTACAATGCTAGTAAAAACTCGTCAGCTTCCGGCTCAAATCAACAGTTCATGGTTAATCAATTTTACTTTTTACTTTTGCATATTTTGTACCCTAAAGGCGGCTGTTCTTGTAGCTCGTGACAAGAAAGGAGAGGGGGAGATTACAAAAACATAAATGCAAGACTGACAGGTCACACAGATCTATTACTGATGCTACCAATGTCACAACATGAAGGATGCAAAAGAACAAAAAAAAAAAAAGAGACACCATTTTTCTTTTCAGAATGATATAGAGCAGTGGGATACCTGAACCACCAGAGTAACATCAGGATAATTCATTCCACGCGCAGAGACATCCGATGTTACAAGAATCGACCCCATGGATTCCCGAAATTCCTCAGATACTCGACTACGAAAAACTTGAGGTTTTCTAGAATGCATTTCACTGACGTTCATTTTCATTCCTCGAAGAAGTTGATACAGAAGAGATGTCACCATCGCAGTTGTACAGAAAACAATAACCTGATTGCGGGTCAAAAGATGAGATTTTTTGCCAGATGTTTTTATCCATAAAAGAAGAAATCACCAGAAAATAACACCAGACCTTGTAATCAACCACTTGTGAGATATGATCCTTCAAAATCTGATAAACTATTTGAAAATGCAGCTCATGTGGTGCAACAAGACATGACTGCTTCACCTGCGTTCATCATGTGGAAAGGTGTGTTAGATTGGTCCTCTCTAATGTTTGAAGAAGGAGCAGCTCATTTGGTGCAACAAGACATGTCTGCTTCACCTGTGTTCATCATGTGGAAAGGTGTTTTAGATTGGTTCTCTCTAATGTTTGAAGAAGAAGATTGAAGGTATTTAATATTGAGTTGTTCTTAATTAGTGCCTTTTGTCTATTTTTAAGGTTTTTACTCTTCTCAAAACATCATTTGAATATCCTATCCTTTCTTTGTTTACGTTGTCCTAAACGTTACAATTCATCCTATTTAAAGTCCTACTTTGAACTTAAGAGAATGGAAGTATGATTACGATCATTAGGCTTTTAACTGATAAACCAAGAAAACACTTGCTCTCTGATCCAACTGGGGATCATCAAAGACCGAGTCATAATTTGCAGATGACTCAGGAAAGAGTGATCTATGTTTAAAATGGGAAAGAACAAAATCTCTCAGTTTCGGAGAAAAGATAGCAAGTGTTTACTTGGTTTATCAGTTAAAAGCCGAATGACTCGAAAACCTGAATAATTTACTGTTTTTATTGTGGCATTGTGGTGCACCGCATAAACTACACATATCACAATCTTTCAATACCACCTACCCATGGATATTTGGTGTACCTATTGGCCTATTGGTGGGCACACACACCAAAAGTCAACTTGATTAATGATTCCTAACAACTTGCACAAACTGGTTGTGGGACTGCACATTTTTTACCCAATCGAAGGCCTTAATTTTGTAGGAGATTCACAGGGATTGTGTGATTAGACCACAATAGAGTTGCTTCAGTAGATGATTGTACTCCATAAGAAATTCATATCGAATACAAACACCAATAAGAACATAAGAAGTTCATACTAAAAACCCATCATACCTTGTCATGAGTTTCAACTGCACCTTGACCCACTGTATCAACAAAAACATGTTCCCTTTTCAAAACAAGCTGTGAAACCCGTCGGACCTGCAAATTCAAATTAAAACACAGATAAGAAGAATTGATACAATTTGATATTTAAATGAAAGAAACCTAAAAGATAGAAAACTAACCTCTTTTGGAATTGTAGCAGAAAACAACAATGATTGCCTTTGACGTGGAACACAATCAACAATTTTTTCTATATCCTTCCGAAATCCTAAGTCTAATAAGTGATCAGCTTCATCAAGAATAAGCATTTTCAGGCCCATTAAACGCACAGAGAAGCCAGATTTGTTCTCGATGTGGTCCAGCAACCTACCAGGGGTTGCAACTATAATCTACAAGAGAAAGACTTCCATGTTTACTTATGTCTGCTCTCATAAACAATTAAAATTAGTATTCAATATAAATTTTTTTTGAGAATGAGTATTCAATATAAATTGAAAAACATCCATCACAGTAGGCATGTAATACCCTAGAAATTTTGGATCTTTTGTTTGAGCCTACCAGGCCACGTTGACTCAACTTATTGGCAAGACCATTGTGGATTCTTCTAGGTGTTTGGAACCTAGTGCCCCTAATTTAATTGGTTTGCCTCTCATCAAAATGATTTTGCGGTTGAATGGACATTTTGGTTGTTTCTAAATTAAGGTTATTTTTGTAATTTTGATTACATTCAAACATCTACATTGATATATTGTGCTACCTGTGAATGTCAAACTCGTATCCTTTTGCCGGCCACGTGGGAGTGGGTCTGACAAAGTGGATGGTACTCGTATGATGTTTGGCAAGGATATGGAATGGTACTTTCGTAATTTGCACAACTAGTTATTTTGTAACAGTGGGTATTTACTTTATTAAAGTTTGGTACTGTCAAGACATTAGGATCGGATCCTCTAAAATACACTACTTTAATAAGGCTTCAGTTTAAGCTTTGCGAGTTGTTGTGGCTAAGAATATTATTGAAGGAGCTTGGGTTCGACATTGGAGGCCCCATAAAGTAATATTTTGACCAACCAGGCTGCCATTAGCATTGCTCACAATCCGGTTCAACATGATAGAACTAAGCATGTTGAGGTGGATGGACACTTGTCAAAGAAAAACTAACAGCAGGTTTGATAAGCACTCCTTTTGTGAAGACTGAAAATCAGATTGCCGATATCCTAACAAAAGGAGTTCCAAGTCAACCATTCAACTCCTTTCTTGACAAGCTGGGCATGCGGAACATCTATGCACCAGCTTGAGGGGGTGTGTTGGAATAAGGAGTTTTCTGTAAATATACTGTTATTTAGTTAAGTCCTCTAGGTATTTGTTATTTGTAATTAAACCCTTGGGGTATTTAAGTAAATCTGTAAATAACTCATCTCCTTCAGTATAGATCGACCTTGTTTGCTGAAAGCGATTAACTCTGTACAATTTTACCCAAATGTGCTGTTTTGTGATATAAGTTGACTGTCTTTGAGTCACACAAAAATAGAAATGGGTTACGATATTTTTGCCCAAATTTAAGATGGTACAAAAGAGGGGTGTCTTTGTATGTTTAGTTTAGCTACACTCGGATTACACCTGCCAGTGGGGTGGCATGGAGAAGAACAAGTACTGATTCTGATTTTTATGTCGATGATCTTTTCATTGTCTAGATCAGTATCAGCCCATTGATCATCTCAAAGTGGGCCCAGCTAATTATTATAGTACGTATTTACACTTCACATACACTTACTTACGGGTTCTAGTTTGTCTTGGTTTTGTTCGGACTTATGTTTGGGGCTGAAATTTGAACTTGGTTGCAACACATTGGATCACAGATTTAGTTTCGGGTTCAATACTAACTTAGCATTTGGGGTGTACTAACAGATATTTGTATGGGAGAACTGTTTTTTACTTTTAGTTATCATGAATAGGATTGCTAATGGGTTCTTGATATGTAATTATTTTTAATAAAATGGCGCTCTATGTAAAACGACAATGGACTTGTGTGTCAGTCCCAAATATAACATCGTGTGTCGATGGGTTCGTAAAATGAACTAAGAAAATGTGTTATGTGCCTTGTGTTCTGAGTGTGTAAAGAGTAGTTGGTGCTTTATTTGTCTGTGACTTTCTTTTCTTTTGGGTTCTTAGTGCTTACATCCAACGTATGACTTGGTGGGTGGCTTCCTTTTGTTTTAGCAAATAAGGTTATGATGTATCAGTATATAACAGTTGTTATTCTGTCTATTAATTAGACAATTCACACTTTTACTTTTGGGATATTAACTTAGCTCGAGAGTCTGGTGAACTTGCTCACAGATCAACTCCTATGGATATTTAAACATGAGTGCTGTTATTGAGGCTTCCCTTTTGGTTGGGGGGCATGCTCAAAACTTGGGCCTTAAAGCCCAAGTTTATACCTTCCCTCATTTTGTGTTTTTCCCAGGGGGGACTCCCCTCACAAAAGACAACTAAACCTTAATAAAACATGGTTTTCATCTTGAGTATCCCCACCTTCACGGTTCCAACCTTGAAAATTTCCACATTCATGAACTCCACCCAACAGTAATAACGGCTCAACTATTCGACAACCAACGATTGAAAAAGTGTTTGCGAGTGTAAGCTCGTTATTTGAACACACATATATCAAAAACATGGAAGAGGATGAAGTTGTCAAAGAAACTCCATTAATGGAGGAACAAACATCAAAAAATAATTTTGATGAGGGTAGTGGGTCTTCAAATCTGGTTAAAAGCTCAGAATCAATAACATTCGAGGTAATATAACTTTATAATATCCGTTTTTTATTTTGTTTTTTCTGTAAAACGAAACCCGAAAAAAACCCAGCGAACTGAAATTCGATCAAATCATGTTCAAGACGAAGAACTTTTTCGACAGGAATCTCTCAAATTTAATCAATATTTTCGACAGAAACCTCTCGAATTTTAGAATGTTCGGATTTCAGTTCAAAAATTGCTACTGTTCCTCACAAACCCAACTAATCAATTGAAAAACGACAGGAATCAGTAGAAAAATGCTAACCAAATCGATAGATTGTCCTCAAAAAGTTTTAATAAATACGACAAGTTTCTGTCAAATGGGAAAACCTCCCCCCAAGTAAAACTGACATTGCCCCCTAACCAATTTATAAAATTTGGGGGTGCCCCCTAACTGAGCATGCCACTCATCCTAACCCGGGAGCCCCAATAACAGCAATCATAAACATTTGTGGGATGCCAAACATGATATTTACTTTTTCTAAAGGTTCAATAGTGCATCAGCATTGTGGGTCGATCCTACTTTTAGTTAGCCAGTTATTCTTGTTTATTAGACGAATAATTGTTAGCTAGTGGGGATGTGTTCCCTATTGAAGGTTTGGGGATTTGTTTTACTATTGTGTCCGTGTTTCTCAAGATTGTGTGCAAGTTTGGGGTGTTACAATGCAAACCTGGCACGGATCTGATTCTAGGCATTTCTGATCATCCTTGAACCTTCTACCTCCAATTAGTGTTTGGACACCAATGCCATCATGGTGCTTTAGCATTACATTAGCTTCTGCAGCAGTCTGACTTGCCAGCTCCCTTGTTGGGCAAAGAATAAGAACAAGTATTGGTGGGACCCGCCGATCTACACCACTACTTGTAGCCTTCAGAACTGTTTCAATCGCAGGAAGCTGTTTTTGTTTAACAATGCCACCGAGAAAGACATATAAAATATTAACAAACAAAACTCAGGACAACAATTGGTATAAGTAATGTACCAAAAAAGCTGCAGTTTTGCCCGTTCCTGTTTTAGCTTTAACTAAAGCATCCTTGCCTGCTCAAGGTTTGAAAGATAACCATCATAAATGTTTTAGAAAAAATAAATAATAAATAAGATAAAATAAAATAAAATAACAAATTAATATCAAATACAATTGATAAGTTATTAAGTTCTAACAACTTGCACTAAAAAAATGGACTTAAAGAGAAGCTACAGAATACCATTCTTTCAGAATAAAAGAAAAGGGCATTCAAAAGTAGTAAAAAGATTTGGATATCAGATCAACATCAAAGACAAATCTTGAGAACGTCATCAACTAGCAATACTAAGACTTGATGAGATGATCTTAGGAGAATGCAACAAGAGTAACATTAAATAAATCAACTGAACAAATTCAAAATTTTAAGGGCAACAGAATCCAACTAAGAGTTACAGCATTGACAAATCTTGAAAATGTCATCAACTTCATCAACTAGCACGCATGAATACATATAATAAGTAAACTAAAGAGTGTACATAAGCAAGGTACCATCAAGACAAACAGAAAGAGTAGCCTCCTGCACTGTGGTCATTCGCAAATAGCCAGCTAAAGTAAGTGCCTTGATTGTCAATGGAGAAATACTGCACTCATCAAACCTGGGGAAACATAAACGTATAAAGTATCTAAATACAGCACAAAAGCAAGACAATTAAAATATTTAAAGGTGCAGAAAGAACTGGAACCAATAAAAAATCTAGAACATCTACAGCCCCAAATTGTATACCATGAGTAATTGCATTTATGAATATTTGCAATGAATCTAATACTTGGCACTTGGCATACTTAGCGTCGCCTCACAATGGTTGACCATGCAAAATATTCACATTTCCCCACTAAAAATATAAACAATATGGATCCCTCTTGGTATATAGTGACCATTTTTCTTTGTGAATATTTGTAGTGAATCTGATATGTGTGTGGGGTGTCACATTGTAAATAGTTGGTCATGCAAATTTTTGCATAGCACACCCAAAAAAATATAAGAAATGTGCCTCTGCAATACCGTAAAAATTTGCAAGTCTTGCAAATAGGTTTCGCATTAAAAATAATAATATTAAAAAATTTAAGGTAATACAAAATTATTGATTGCTACCAAGAAACATAATGGAGATTTCTGTGAACTTAATACAAAAAATACGAATATGTGAAAATTCACATAATGCAAATTTTCCCAGTGTACCAAGCACCCCATGATTGCGAAAAGAGAATGACAATGCTGCACAAATTTTAAATGATAATAATATTCAAAATTTTAAAAAAATGAAAATTTATTGATTGCTAGTAAGCACAGATTTTGGTGAATATTTGTTAATGCAAAATTTTGCCTATGTCAAGATTCAAATACTGCAATTTTTCACGGTGTAGCAAGCACAACCAATTAATCCAAAACTACTCAAAGTTAAGTTGAATCTCTGATGTGGGTTTATGAAGAAATAAGATCAAGACATGGTTTGGTTTAGACCTGGCAACGGGTTAGGGTTAGGGTTGACCCTAGGCGGGTTGGTGGGTTATGAGGTCAAGATTGGTCAACCGTAACCCTGACTCGTTTATTTAGCGGGTCAGTTTTTCAAACCCTAATCCTAACTTGTTTAACATTTTTCCATATAAACCAAGGAAACGGGTTAAGGTCGACCATAACCCTAACGAGATTCTTAAGTAACGGGTCAAGATTGCTCAACCCTAACCATAACTTGTTTAGTAAAGTGTCAAGTTAGGGTAGGGTTTGGTGGGTCGGGTAGGGTTGGCGGGTCATGGGTGAATTTGCCAAGTCTAGTTTGGTTAATTAAACAAACATTTACGACAATGTCATTGGATTATGATATTATCCTACAATACAACTCAATTTAAAACAAATAATACAACAGGTTACATACCTTTTCTCACTAAGAAGTGATTCTCCCTCATTTTGCCTTCCTTGTTCAGCAGATGAGTTCCTCCTCATCTTCAATTCATCCCGAATCAGACGAACTTTCTCCGATAAATCAGTCTCCTCCTCAATAAATGTCTTAGGAGCTCGTCTCATTTTCTTTGAATCATATTCACCCAAAGTAGCTCTGCCCATCATCTTCTTTGTACTAATTTTACCTTTTGAATCAAACACTTCTTTATCCGACTCTTCTTCTTCATCACTCGATGAACTCTCATTTCTACTAAATTTGCACTTTTGTCCAAATACTCGTCCAGCTTGAACAGAATAAAAATGTTTATGCCCTTGTAGAGGATCAATTACAGATTTTGAAGTTTTGTTAAGATTATCAACCAAATAATTATGCCCATCTGAAATCAAATTTCTCAAATCCACCGAAGACTGATCCTTAAAACGAGGTCTAGTATGAGGAGGAGATTTCAGAGGACCGTCATTTTCATTCCAAAGATCTTCTGCTCCTTCTTTCATGAATCGATCAGCTAGGGCTTTAACGTGATCTTTTGCAGTCATCGGACTGAAATCAGACGGTGATGATTCTTTATTAAGTGATGATGATTGCTGATGATGATCATCATCGGATTTTCCAGAGAGTTTCGCACGGATTTGAGATCTGATTCTTGCTTGGTAAAGTTGTTTTTCTTGCTCTAGAAGCTTTTTTTCCTTTTCTTTGGCCTTCTTCTCATGCATTCGTTTCCATTGCCATTTGTTGAGGCCGCCGGGAAAGGTTCTTGGTCCACCTCCCATGTAACGAAGGAAGGAGAGGTTGCAGAGGAGTTTCAAGTAAGTATTTGTTGTAGAACCTTTTAGTGAGAGAAATGAAGATGATGATGGACTCATTGCTTTTCTCTTTCTGTTCAGTGTAGAGAGAGAAATAGAGTTAGGGCCTGTTTTTTTTTTCACTAATTAGAGGTGGACCACCAATTAGAGGTTTTGGGGGGCCATTCCACTAATTAGTGGCACTATTTAGTGGCTTATAAAACCTGTTTGTTTTTTCCACTATTTAGTGGTTGTCTTTGTTTTTCAATGTCTAATTAGACATCAGTTTACTTTTATACCCCTGTTAATAGCTACTTTAAAATAAACCATAACACTAATGCTATATTAAAATTAAATCCATAATAACTCAAATCAAATTCATATCAAAATAGTTCCATAGAAATCAAATGAAATGTCACACCTTCAACATCATGCAAGTCAAAGAAAAATCTTCAACATATCTTATCCTAAACAAGTGTCTTTTACCACAACAACTAAAATATCTTACATCAATCCCAAAAATGTATTTAGTTCAACTGCAATTTGGTCACGTAATTCATGCATAAATTGTTGGTCTCTGAATTGTAATTAGTTTATTAATGTTGACATTCAAATAAATCAAGTAACTTTTACTACAAAAAATACATATACATCTATGATTTTTTTGCCTTCACATAATCATTTATAAGAAATCATATGCAGCAACTATAAGAAAACAAAATGACTGAAAGCAAGAATAATAAGAACCTCCATAATTCTTTCATCAACCCACAAGCTAAAAGAGAGTGGTTACTGCAGAAGTGATGTCCACTCTATATATATGTTAGATCTACTATCAATAATCAACTAATTAAAACAACTTTTTCAACTGTTTATTCAACACAACCTAATTGGTAAAATGAAAATCCAGACAGGCTCTAAGAAATTCATAATACTTTGCAACTAAATTGAACCCATATCAAATACTCAAATTATCAAAGATCCAAAATTGCATCTAATAAATTTATTATAGAAGCTAACAAATTAACGAATTGTTGGATTCGAATTCAGAAGTATATGAATCATCTTATAACCATGTCCCTATTCACATTTAGACCAAATCCGCAAAAGCATAAAAGGGTATGATAAAATAATAAATCTGCCTAAAAAAAATTTAATACAACAATAATTTCTGATAGACCTGGAATATTTTCTGATACACCTGTAATATTTTTTGATACACCTATAATATTTTCTGATACACCTGAATCTGCCTAAAATCTACCTAATGTTTTTTTAAACGCACAGTTATTAGATTTCATAGAATTCAAAACAAAATAATAAGATTTCTAACTAAAATGTGAAAAAAAAAATACACAAACAATCCAATACTGACATCGAAAATTTCTTGATGAAATCGATTTCACCTTGAAACTGAAAACAACGAGCTTGTAAGCTTGAGAGAAAGAGAGTGATCGAAATTTCAAGGTGAAATCGATTTCACCTGAAACTGAAATCGAGATTGTGAGAGAGAGAAAGTTTCATACCTTCTTTGAAGTTGAAGGGAGAGAGACCCCAAAGCTTCTACACGGTGGTGATGTTGGGAAAAGAGGAAGATGGGGCTGTCAAGAGAGAAGTTTTATTAGCAACTAAATGGCTAAAAACAAACACCCCCTTAGAGAGGGAAGAGAGGGGGGAAGGGTTTAGGGTTTTAAACGTGAGAGAGGCATTCAAGAACTGAGTTAGTGAAACGACAACAAAAATCTACCTTTGGTGGTTATTTCGTTTTCTTTTTTTCTCTTTAGGCAGGTCAGGATTTGATTTAAGCAACCTCCCCAACTAGGTTTTTGACTTTTTGGCTTTAAGCAGCTAATATTTTCAAGCAGGCAACCAAAGTAGGTCAACTCTTGAAGCCATTTTAAAGAAGCCATTTTTTTAAGCAACTTTGTAAAGAGTGCTGCTTTTTGGACCGATGGGTCCCATTGCCACATAAGTTCGAAACCCATTATAAGACTTTTAGTGCTTTTTGGACCGACTATTTTACAAAATCAATGCCCGAAACTTATGTGGCATGGTGGGTCCTACTGCCACATAAGTTGCAAACCCCTTCAAAACACTTTTGGGAGGAGAAAAATGGTAGGTCCCATCTGATCAAAAAAAAATGGTAGGTCCCACCATGCCACATAAGCGTCTAGCATGGTTTTTGTAAATGCATCGGTCTAAAAAGTATTTTTCTAACACTTTTGGGAGGAGAAAAGTGGTGGGTCCTACCCTGCCACATAAACATCTGGCACCAATTTTGTAAAAGGGTTGGTCCAAAAAGCTTTATTGCTTTCTAAATTCTAATATGCCATGGCATTGTGTCATACATGTCGTGACATGCATTACATAAGTGATTAAATGCCCCTTGATTAATACAAATTTTTTTTTTTTTTAGAACGGCCAAAACACCCAAAATGGGTTTACGTTTATACATTTAGCCCATGAATTACTATATGTCTATTTAGTAAAAAACTAAAGTTTGGACAAATTTGTCCCTTAACTAACTCAAATGAATCCTTAATTATTAGTGCATGTTAGCACCAACTGCTTTTTTTTTTTAATTTTATTTTTCAAACAAAAAATGTTATAACTTAAAAAATACAAATTATTTTTTTACCAAATTATATTTTTGGAAAAGCATTCGTCGATCTTAGAAATGAGACCACTCAAAAATACTATTTTTAATTTTTTTTACACAATGCAAATTTATTTTTGCAAAATATAAAACTATATTTTTAACTAAGTTTTTATCTAGATTGTATCCAAATTCGAATTTACATGCTTCAAAACAAGGAAATATAAAAAGAAGTGAAGATCCCAATGTCACTCCTTGATAGGCTTGAAAATAACTATTTGATTAAAACTGTAAGTGCACAGTATCTATAGTGTAGATAAGGGCAAATACAGGTCGATCCCACAAGGAGTGAAACAAAAACACACTAATTAATATTATGAATTAACTAATCTAGAAAGAACTAATTTTTTTAAGAAAAACTGTATTTTGAAAATAATGAAAGCAAACATAAAATATGAAAAATAACTAATTAATTAAAGTGTTAAGGATCCAGGAATCCCTTGTAAAATTTATTCTATTTATATTCTATCACAAAATATCGGATTTTTGTGGGTAATACGATAGTACCTTTGTCTACTACTTTCTCGATAATTTTACGATAAAGACTCTAAAAAGTTATGATCCCAAAAACAATAAGTTTGTTCTCGGCATAATATTTATTTTCTAAGCACTAGATATGCATGACATATTTAGTCAAAGAATAATACTTAATAGAATTAAAATAGGCCAGTGAAACAATCATCTAACAATCTAACTATGTAGTATGCATGAATAAAACATGAAAGAAAGAATTAGAAGACAAATCAATTAATGAGAAAATCAAACTTCAATTAAACCATGATCCAAATATTTTGTTCAAAAATATAAGCCAAAATAACCTTACAATTTCATCCCTTCACCCTAACAAGAAAGTTAGAACCCCATGGGTTCAAGCAACTCTATTAAAATAATAATAAAAAATTAAGAATAGTTACTGTACTTAGTCTTTGAAATCTGTGCACGAACACTGCTTCTTCTTCCTCCTACACTTCAACTCACGAACTGCCTCCCTCACGCTGCTGATTTTCACGTTTTTTTCTCTGCTCCTTCTTGTACTCTACGTGCTGCCTTCTTTTTATAACCCAATTCCACCGACTAGCCCACAATTACGTTTCTAAGTTTATATAGGTTTCAAATTAAGAGACCAACAAGGATTCTAAACAATTTGACGAGAATAACTTGAATGGGTACATTGGATGAGGTCCACTCAACCTATTAACTAAAAAGCCAAAAGCTATTTTTTCTCTTCTTANAAACTTCAATTAAACCATGATCCAAATATTTTGTTCAAAAATATAAGCCAAAATAACCTTACAATTTCATCCCTTCACCCTAACAAGAAAGTTAGAACCCCATGGGTTCAAGCAACTCTATTAAAATAATAATAAAAAATTAAGAATAGTTACTGTACTTAGTCTTTGAAATCTGTGCACGAACACTGCTTCTTCTTCCTCCTACACTTCAACTCACGAACTGCCTCCCTCACGCTGCTGATTTTCACGTTTTTTTCTCTGCTCCTTCTTGTACTCTACGTGCTGCCTTCTTTTTATAACCCAATTCCACCGACTAGCCCACAATTACGTTTCTAAGTTTATATAGGTTTCAAATTAAGAGACCAACAAGGATTCTAAACAATTTGACGAGAATAACTTGAATGGGTACATTGGATGAGGTCCACTCAACCTATTAACTAAAAAGCCAAAAGCTATTTTTTCTCTTCTTACTAATCAGGTCAACGTGATGGATATATAATTTTGATGATTTTGGGCTCACGATGGGACCCACTTTTTTTCAAATCCCATATGTAATGGAATTACTAATTAACCAGATGGGCCACAGTTTAGAAAGCTAGAATTAAATAGTCTTGGAGAGTAAAAAAATAGGTAGTGGACGTGGGTCCCTCTCTTTACTTTCAACGGATGAAATCCCTCTTCACTTGTTACTTCAAGGTACGTGAGCCAATGTATTTGAGAATATGCATGCGATGACATCATGCTGATGTCAATAATGTTAATTTTCTTTACTCTCTTGTGATGGGTCCCATTCAACTTAATTTCCTAAAGTGCAAACTATGACCATTCCACCCTTAATACTTGCACAAATTTTGAGAATAATATCACCCATCCAGCTTGATAAGAAACCCTACCTGCACAAGTAAAATAAAGATTTATTTATAAGTGAGTCATCCGGTCTAATATAAAAACATGTGAATATACTATTTATAGCAGAAAAATGTGTATAACACAATGGTGAGGAGAGAACTACGCACTTTATGTCTAAAAATGAAGGTATCAGTTGAAAAATGCAATAATGCATGAAGAATAACAACAAAAATTACACTTTTATAGCAATTATCACACTCCCAAACCTACTTTTTGTTAGTCCTTGAACAAAATTAAATAAAACTAAACCTAATAAAAGCAATAAAATTTAACTCACTTTCGTAGGAATCGCGATTGCACTTAGCATGTGTAATAAGCCATTAAATCCTTAGGTTACCCCTAGTCGACGAGTGTTGTCTCGTGAGGGGTTTACAGTGAATATACCCATAAAATTCGTCTGTAACTTCAAAAAATTCAAGGTTAAAAAGTAATTCTCATTTTCTTCTCAGAAAGTGTTCTTCAGTTCAAATGCAAGAATTTAAAAACCTTTTCAGTCAATCTTGTTATTTTAGCAGCTAATAAAAATAAACTGTAGTTCAAAACACCATCCAAATACTATAAAACCTTCACAAATACTCAAGTCTAAGAGTGTATATAATTATAGCCAACAAAAGTGTAGTTCCAGTGCGAGGAAAACACAACCTTGATCACTTTTCTAATATATTTCGCCTCGATTTCAGCCTCACAGTCATACTCTTATAAATAAATCACTCAAAAATGGTTTACTCTCATATGTGAGCATGAATTAATCACAAAACAAAAGACTCACATATATTTTAAAAAACGGACTAGTTTCAGAGGACTGATCTCATAGAAAAGAATATCAACTACTACACTGAGGATAGGGATACTCACACAACTTCTCACCTAATCAACAATCTAACCTCTGCTTTCCTAGTATCCAATAGGATTTTGTAATAAGATGAAGGTGAGATGGAAATAGTAAATGGGTGTAAGGTTTCAGAGAAGATAGCAGCCTTGAATTTTTAAGCGGGATACCTTTTGAATATGTACATTTTCACTTTTCTTCATTTGTTCTTTTACTTGAACCATTTTGAATTTGACTTCTTCCTTTCTACATATTTTCTTTCAATCATTCTTGGAGAAGCATAATCACTATTATTTTGTAAAACATGCTCTTGATATAGCTCATATAAGGACATACATTGACTTAGAACACATTCCTTCTCTTTCTCTTAATTATCCCTATTCACTTCTAAAAAATAATGGATTGAAGGTTGTTATGATTTAGAGGTGATGGAGTAATTTATAATGAATAAGAAATTTACCTACTTTCATCTACCAAGTCAGGAGAGGTATGTCATATATCATTTCAACTATAAGACTGAGATTTGCAATCCTAAGTCACCCTCAGTGGTTGAAGAAATGAGGCACTTATGAGATCAAAGTGAGTGCTAAAACTATGAAAGATTAAATATCTCTTCATTCTACTCGGAGTTAATGCAGAAGAGATCACTCAACAGATATGACAGCTCAGAAACTCACATAGGACTAAGTCTCCACTAATGATTATTCAAGATCTCTCAGTCGTGGTTACTCTTTACTTAACCTACACACTTACTATGCAAGAATTTCTCTAAGACTTGAGATTTTTGAAAAGCTTTTAGTAAAGGGATAATATAACAAACTAGAATTTTAAAATTTATTAACAAGCTAAAATTCCTCAATCAACTTCATAAGCTCCAAACTTCAAAGCATCAAACTTTATAATACTAATTTTTATCATTGAATAAGACTCTTACCACAAAACCTTGAAATTTTCGAAGCTGGAGTGTTTTTTTTTAAGGAGAAAACCAAAAACTACTAAAACTGCATCTCATTTGTTTATTTTTTTAAAAATCCCCACCCCCAACCTAAATCAAACATTGTCCTCAATGTTGAGAATATGACACCATGGTGACACATGTTACACATAAGACATAAATAAAGAGCAGGAATGAGAGAGTGTACCTGATGAGCAATGCAAGTTACGAAAATAGTATTCCTTGTAACAAGATAGGACAATGATATATATGCAAAAGAGACATGCAATATCCTAAAACCTAGAAAAGAGAAGAAAAGAATACTAAAAACTACTAATATATAGTAAACAAGATCCAATATGTTCTCAATCTTGGTAAATATGGTCCTGGAGAAGAACAGTCTCCACTCCATATCCCTATGTTCAAAAAACTGATTGACTCTTTGGCCATTTATTTTAAACACATTACTATTTTTTCGATCCTCAAGTTCAACGGCTCCATTAGGAAACATATCTTTGACATAGTATGGGCCAATCCAGCGAGATCTCAATTTACCAGGGAATAGATGCAACCTAGAGTTATATAAAAGAACTTTCTGGCCCGGTTCAAATGACTTAGGAAGAATCGATTTGTCGTGGAAAACCTTAGTCTTTTCTTTATATATTTTTGCATTTTCAGAAGCATCATTCCTAATTTCTTCGAACTCATTGAGTTGAAGTTTACGGTGATTCCCAACTGTAGGAAGGTCAAAGTTAAATTCTTTAATTGCCCAATAAGCTCTATGTTCTAACTCTACTGGTAGGTGACAAGCTTTCCCATAGATAAGTCTATATGGATACATGCCAATAGGAGTCTTGTAAGCAGTTCTATAAGCCTATAGTGCATCCAATAAATGCGTAGACCAATCCTTACGATTAGGGTTCACTATTTTTTCAAGGATCTGTTTAATCTGCCTATTTGAAACCTCTACTTGACCACTCGTCTGGGGATGATAGGGTGTAGAGACTTTATGAGTGATGGAGTACTTACGAAGTAGAGCATCGAAAGATCGATTACAAATATGAGTGCCTCCGTCACTTATAATAGCCCTAGGAGTGCCAAACCTAGCAAAGATAAACTCTCTAACGAACTTAATCACCATATGGCGATCATTTGTCTTAGTTGGTATGGCTTTCACCCACTTAAAAACATAATCCACCGCTAATAAGATGTAAAGGTTACCAAACGAATTTGGGAAGGGACCCATGAAATCTATACCCCACATATCAAATATTTCCACAATTAAGATGGGGTTTAAAGACATCATGTTACGACGAGAAATCTTTCCTAATTTCTGGCACCTCTCACAACTCTGGCAAAACTGATAAGAATCACGAAAAATGGTAGGCCAGTAAAATCCACACTGCAAAATCTTTGCAGCGGTCTTTTTAGTACTAAAATGGCCCCCACAAGCATAAGAATGACAGAAAGATATGACACTATGAAACTCTGCCTCAGGGACACATCTACAAATGATCTGATCAGGGCAATACTTAAATAAGTATGGATTATCCCAGAAGAATTGTTTAACCTCAGCTAAAAATTTTGACTTATCTTGTTTAGACCAATGCTCAGGCATTTGGCCAGTCATAAGATAGTTAACAATATTGGCATACCAAGGCAATTGGGAGACAACAAGGAGTTATTCGTCAGGGAATGGTTCAAGCACTGGCTCGACATCATCAGAAGACTCTAAAATGATCCTAGAAATATACTCTGCTACAACATTCTTGGAACATTTCTTGTCCCGAATCTCTAAGTCGAATTCTTGGAGCAGTAAAATCCATCTAATCAACCTTGGTTTAGCATTCTTCTTAGAAAGAAGATACTTCAGTGCAGCATGATCAGAGAAAATAATGATCTTAGATCCTATGAGGTAGGGTCTAAATTTTTCTAAAGCAAACGCAACTGCAAGAAGTTATTTTTCAGTGGTTGAATAGTTCAGTTGTGCATCATTCAAGGTCTTACTAGCATAGTAGATCACGTGAAGTGACCTATTCTTTCATTGTCCTAAAACAACTCTAATCGCATAATTGGAGGCATCACATATAATTTCAAAGGGGGCACTCCAATCAGGCGGTTGGATGATGGGGGCAGAAGTCAACAAACATTTCAGCTTCTGAAAAGCTTCAAGACAGGCCTCATCAAAGACAAAAGTAGCTTCCTTTGTAAGTAAATTGCATAGAGGTCGAGAGATTTTACTAAAGTCTTTAATGAAACGTCGATAAAACCCAGCGTGGCCTAAGAATAACCTAATCTTCTTAACAGTGCGTGGAGCTTTTAAGTTTGCTATTAAGTCAACTTTAGCCTTATCAACTTCATACCTTTAATAGAAATGGCATGTCCTAAAATAATCCCTGACCGAACCATAAAGTGACATTTTTTCCAATTTAAAACAAGGTTCTTCTCCTTACATCTAACCAACACAAGAGTGAGATGATGTAGACACTCATCGAAGGATGACCCGAACACAGAGAAGTCATCCATAAAAACCTCGAGAAACCTTTCTACCATATTAGAGAATATGCTTAGCATGTATCGTTGAAAAGTAGCGGGTGCATTACACAACCTAAATGGCATGCGTCTATAGGCAAAAGTGCCAAAAGGACAGGTAAAAGTAGTTTTCTCTTGATGCTCAAGGGCAATTGAGATTTGATTATAACCAGAATAACCATCCAAGAAACAGTAATGACTATGTCCAGCTAGACGTTCGAGCATCTGATCAATGAAGGGAAGAAGAAAGTGATCCTTCCTCGTGACCGTGTTCAATTTTCTGTAGTCAATACAGACATGCCACTCGGTGGTCTGACGAGTAGGGATTAATTCATTGTTCTTATTTTTAACTATAGTGATTCCTAACTTTTTGGGTACAACTTGAACAGGGCTGACCCGAATGCTATCTGAAATTAGATAAATGATACCAACATCCAATAATTTTAGCACCTCAGCTCGCACGACCTCTTTCATGTTAGGGTTTAGTCTACGCTGCATTTCTCGAGATGGTTTTGCATTTTCTTCCAAATGGATTCGGTGTATGCAATCAGTAGGACTAATCCCTTTCAAATCAACGATAGTCTACCCTAAAGCTTCCTTATGTTCCCTAAGGACATCTATTAGCTTACTTTCCTATTCTAATTTAAGATCAGAGGCAATAATAACAGGTAGAGTATCAGAAGGACCTAGAAAAGCATACCTAAGAGTAACAGGTAATGGCTTAAGGTCCAAGGTAGGTGCTTTTTTAGCCGATGGAACAAGTTGGGACCCAGATGGAAAAAGGGGTTCTACTTTGGACTTCCATTTGTTAGTGTCTAAAATAGGGGTGGAGTCTAACAAAGAGTTGATTTCACTAACGACACTATCTTCACCAAAATCTACTCCAAAGTGAGCCAAACAAGCCTCTAAAGGGTCCTTTGAACTGTTCTGTAGAAAGGAATCATTGACAACTTCTTCTATCATGCATGCGGACTCATGGGTGTCTGAGTCTGGGGGAGATCGTAAAATGTTGAAAGCATTCACTTCCATCTTCATATTGCTAAAGCATAATTTCATAATTCCATTCCTACAATTTATAATGGCATTTGAGGTGGCTAAGAAGGGACGACCTAAGATAACATGAACCTGCCCACTAGGATTTGACACAGGTTGGGTGTCTAAGATGATGAAATCTACTGGATAGTAAAATTTGTCAACCAGTATAAGAACATCCTCTACCACTCCTCTAGGAATTTTGACAGACCTATCTGCAAGTTGGAGGGTAACACTAGGGGTCCTATGTGTGATGATGGAACTCACTTGCTCGGCAAGAAAAGCTTTTTTGTGTACATTTAAACCTCTTTTCACAGTGCACATATCTTTCAAAAATTTTGCATAGGATGGGATTTGCTTAGTGACATCTAGAATTGGGATATTAATCTTAACTTGTTTGAACACTTCTAAGATCTCATTAGCATTGGTTTCTTTCCTACGGGGCATCAATCTCTGTGGAAAAGCAGCTGGAGGAATATAAGTGATTTCAGGTGTAACCTCCTCTTTTTTATCAGACTCATCTTCTACTTGGGTTATATCTTGAACAGGTGAAGTTAAGTTCTTACCTTGTTCTCTTTTCTCAGGCACTATAACATAGTTATCAATTACCCGACCACTCCTAAGGGTAGTAATGGCTTGAACATGATCAAAAGGTGGGCCACTAGATGTGCCTACCCCATAAGTACCCTTTGGGTTTGGTTGGGTTTGACTTGAAAACTTTTCCTTCTCCCTATCATTCAATTTGGCAGAAATTTGACCTATTTGAGTTTCCAAATTCATAATTGCTTGTGCATTTGTTTGTAAGGATTGTTGGGTAACCAATATGAAAGTGTCAAACTTTTGATTACTCTGAATTGCATTCTGAGTTAACACTTTCAGGGATTCAACGATGGTGGTTAGTTTCTGTTGACCCAGAAATTATTCTTGAGGTTGATGAGTGGAAAATCCTTTGGAGAAATCTGGTGGGGGATTTCTAGATGGACCCCCTTAATGTTGACCCTTAGTCTATGAAAAGTTGGGATTGTCTCTCCAACCCACATTATAAGTGTTCGAAAAAGGGTCGTATTTCTACCTATTTTCATACCGAGGATTTTGGTTATTGTAAACTGCTTGGACTTGTTCACCACTAGATTCTTGCCTATAGATTAGTGTGCAACTAGGTCCACTATGATTGGGGTTACCACAAATGGTATATGGAACGGTGTTGGTTTCGTTCCCACAACTCATAACTTGATTAGGTAAGTGTCTCTCCATGGTTTCTGGCTTCCTAGGGAGGTTCATTTCTAAAGCCTCTAGGCGCCTAATTATGGTGGTTAGTTTTGCATCAGTTTCAACACTAATGTCAACTCAGCGAATACCTCCTCTATTGAAAGAATTCCTACTAGGTTCTGGTTCTCTCATTGAATCCCACTATCTAGCTTTCTCAGCTAGTTTGAAAAATAAGTCATAACATTCATCGGGGTCTTTTAGAGTAAAATCCCTTCCACTCATTGTTTCGATTTGAACACGAGACTCATTATCTAAACCTTCGTAGAGGATTTGTGCCAAGTGTGACTTTGGAAACCCGTGATGAGGGCATTGATACTGTAGGTCATGATACCTTTCTATGTAACTGTAAAGGCTTTCACTAACTTTTTGCTTAAAGATTTGTAAATGGTAACGAACAAATGAGGTTTTATGATGAGGATAAAATCTCTTAATGAAAATCTCAGTAAGTGTGACCCATGTTCTAACCGACCTTAGAGGAATTGAGTAATACTAATCTTTAGCCTTATCTTTGAGAGAGAATGGAAAGAGACGAAGTCTTAGGGCTTCATCAGTTATACCATTTGGACGCATTGTACCACAAATCTCTTCGAAGTCTCTGACATGGACATAAGGATTTTCATTATCAATCCCTTTAAATTTGGGAAGTGATTCAATTGTTCCTAGTTTGAACTCGAAATTATCAGTACAATCTGGTATTATAACACCTGGAGGTTGCATTATACCAATCGGGTATATACAATCCCGTAAAGTACGAGCAGGAGAATCCATTAGCGCTCGATTCTCGACATTTGCTTCATTACCTTCAGCCATTTCAAAGAAAAGAGAGAATTTTCCAACAAAAGTAGATGGAAGAGGACTTAGATCGTTTCGCTTGACACGATTACCAATTCGTTTCCTAGCACACATGCACTAAACAATCATCGCTGACAAACTAAGCAACCCTAGCTTTCTAGCAAGCAATACAGGATGGCTCACCAAAATTTGCGAGTAAGATCCTTGAAAAGTGTTTATTGGAGTCTTCTTTTTCTTTTCTAGACTAGCTCTTATTCTCTTCAAAGGCAATCTTCAGTTGCTAACCTAGCAAACTCTGTCAAAGCAATCTGTTTAGGTAAGTTCCCAGTTCGAGCAGTAAGCTTGGAAAGCTTTAGACACTGTCTTACTTAGGCAACGTTCCCCTTTTTCAGGGTGGCTTTTTTGTCAGAATTTTCCTTAATTGCTAGCTTTCCCTGATAGTTTGTCAAGTAAACAAAGAAGTTGTTGTTCCCATGAAAAGATTGTCTTAAGAGCTCGAAACCCTAGGGTCTTTTTGCTAGTCAAAATTTTAGGCTTATGATCACGTTAAGTTAGGTTTTCCTGGTCGGGCACAAGAAATCCGGTGATGAAATCCAGATTCTTATCTTGTATGGGTCCGATGTGCCCTTTACTAAGAAAAGCAGTGAATTATTTTCAATTTACAAGCAATTATACACAGAAAGGCATCCAGAAAACCTATTAGCAGGGGATTCACAGGTTGATTGAATCTTACCTCCTGTTCAGGATGGGGGACGAACGAGTTGAGTCGACTCGGGTCACTAACTCCTGTGTTAGTGTACTAACTCGAGGGGCCGCGACAAGATCGTACTTGTCCTCCTTCCCTGTTTACAGCTTGTGCTCTGATTTTCAGAGTCAAAACTTAATTAAAAATTATTGCAAAGTCCTTAAGCAAACCCTAAATACAGTTGTTCTAAAAATAAAATAAAATAAAATTTCTAAAAATAAATTGTTCTTCTCGTCTTGCTTTTCCCTTTTCGTCCTTCACTTTCTCTTTTTTTTTTCTTCGTAGAACCAACAGAGACCAACAAGAGAAGAAAATACGTAAAATGGAAATAAAAATTCTAAACTACTAAAATAAAGAATTCCTAGAAATAATACTAAAATAAAGATGTTTTTTTTAATATAAAACTCTAATTAAATAAAACTAAAAAATCCTAATTCTAAGATTAGAAAATTAATAACACTGATTAGGGTATTCCGTTAACACTCCCCGACAACGGCGCCAAAAACTTGATAGGCTTGAAAATCACTATTTGATTAAAACTGCAAGTGCACAGTGTCTATGGTATAAATAAGGGCAAACACAGGTCGATCCCACGAGGAGTGAAACAAAAACACACTAATTAATATTATGAATTAACTAATCAAGAAAGAACTAATTTTTTTAAGAAAAACTGTATTTTGAAAATAATGAAAGCAAACCTAAAGTATGAAAAGTAACCAATTAATTAAAGTGTTAAGTATCCAGGAATCCCTTGTAAAATTTATTTTATTTATATTCTATTCTAATTTTTGCGGGTAGTACGATAGTACCTTTGTCCACTACTTTCCCGATGATTTTACGATAAAGGCTCTAAAAAGTTATGATCCCAAAAATAATAAGTTTGCTCTCGGCATAATATTTATTTTCTAAGCACTAGATATGCATGGCATATTTAGTCAAAGAATAATACTTAATACAATTAAAATAGGCCATTGAAACAATCATCTAACAATCTAACTATGTAGTATGCATGACATAAAACATGAAAGAAAGAATTAGAAGACAAATCAATTAATGAGAAAACCAAACTTCAATTAAACCATGATCTAAATATTTTGTTCAAGAACATAAGCCAAAATAACCTTACAATTTCATCCCTTTACCCTAACAAGAACCCCTATGTGTTCAAGCAACTCTATTAAAACAATAAAAAGAAAAAGAAGAATAGTTATTACTATACTCAGTCTCCGAAATCTGTGTACGAACACGGCTTCTTCTTCCTCCTATACTTCTACTCACGAACTGCCTCCCTTACGCTGCTGATTTTCACATTTTTTCTCTACTCCTCCTTATACTCTACGTGCTGCCTTCTTTTTATAACTCAATTCCACCGACTAGCCCACAATTACGTTTCCTAGTTCATATAGGTTTCAAATTAAGAGACCAACTAGGATTCTAAACAATTTGACGAGAATAACTTGAATGGGTACATTGGATGGGGTCCACTCAACCAATTAACTAAAAAGCCAAAAGCTATTTTTCTCTTCTTACTAATCAGGTCAACTTGATGGACATATAATTTTGATGACTTTGGGCTCACGATGGGACACTCTTTGTTTGCAAATCCCATATGTAATGGAATTACTAATTAATCAGATCGGCCACAGTTTAGAAAGCTAGAATTAAATAGTCTTGGAGAGAAAAAAAATATGTAGTGGACGCGGGTCCCTCTTTTTACTTTCAACGGATGAAATCCCTCTTCACTTGTTACTTCAAGGTACGTGAGCCAATGTATTTGAGAATATGCATGCGATGACATCATGATGATGTCATTAATGTTAATTCTCTTTACTCTCTTGTGATGGGTCCCATTCAACTTAATTTCTTGAGGTGCAAGCTGTGACCATTCCACCTTTAATACTTGTAGAAATTTTGTGAATAATATCACCCATCCAGCTTGATAAGAAACCCTACCTGCACAAACAAAATAAAGATTTATTTATAAGTGAGTCATTCGGTCTCATATAAAAATATGTGAATATATTATTTTTATCAGAAAAATGTGTATAACACAATGGTGAGGAAAGAACTACGCACTTTACGTCTAAAAATGAAGATATCAGTGGGAAAATGCAATAATGTATGAAGAATACCAACAAGAATTGCACTTTTATAGCAATTATCACTCCTCGTATTTCGGACCATGTGACCCGACCCGGTCCGGACTGCCAAGACCGTCGCGTGAGGATTTTTAAAGAAAATTCCAAATTATAACTCTAGCTAACTCATTCAATCTTAGTCAACTGAGTCAAAGTCAGAAGGAAGGTCAAGGTCAAACCTCTACGTCAAGGTCAAAGTCAAGTGGAGAGGTCAACTGGTTAAACTTAGTCATCTCTAGTCAAAATAGACCTTGGTAAACACAAATCAACCATGGTTATGGTCAAGGGAGAAGTTAAGATTTTCCTACTAAGTGGACCTAAAACTTGTGCTAAACAGATGGTCTTGTGGTGACAATTTTCCATAAAATTCGGCTCAACAGAATCAGCAACATACCATTTCTCATTTTTTTATAGAAGAAACCATAGATTAGAAAATATAAAGATGATCTTGGATCTACAAAAAAGTCATTTGCCAGGAGGGCTACTGAAGAGTCATTAAAGGATTTGATCCAGGTCTTGGTGGAAGTTTGGGTGCTTCCCATTCTGTCAATATTACAAACAACATCTGTTTTATGAAATTTAAAAAATTTAACCATATATTTGTCATCAAAACAGGCCTTCATCTCCCTAAGTACATCTTTGTTTCTCCAGCCAATGTGAGTTGTCGAACCTTTGATCGCCTTAACCACCGAGAGGGCATTTGTTTCAAAAATGGGTATTTGGATCCTGAGTTCCTGTATCCATTTGTAAGCAGCAACTGCAACACAAAGTTCTGCCTGTTCTTTGTCTAGACATGTGATTGAAGAACTCCTTGTAGCAATGCATTCTACTGTTATGTCATAAAAAATGATACCCTGTTAATTTGGAGGCAGTTTCATAGTAGCAAGAGAACCTTACAACCTGAGAGGGAGCTTGAGATCGTGAATCTGGGACAAGGGAAGATCTAGAATCTAGCAAAGAAAGTTTCAGCTGGGTCCTGCTGACCTAGTTATCTACGAAAAGGGTGATAGCATTAGCTGTTCTAACAGGGTCAGGATTTATTTTATAAAAAATGTGATCACACCTTGATTTTCAAACAAACCAAAGAATTATAGCACAGTATTCAGACCATTCGATTTGAAAATGATTCCATCCTACAGGGTTAACATTCCAACTCTTAACCCAATCATTAAAAGTAGAGAATCTGGACAAGTTAGTGTGAATACCACTTAGAAAAGCAAAACAAACTGCTCGAATGAAATTACATTCAAAGAAGATGTGATTCAAATTTTCTCCAGACCTATGGCATAACTCACACATAGGATCAATATGAGGTAAGATTTGAGCAATTCTTAGTAGTTCGTAGTAGTTCGGCTTTTAAAAAATAATATTTGTTATTGGATGGAACTCGTGTCCATGTGGGGGTGCAGTAGATCAATAGATATGATAAAATTGCTACTCTCATTGCAATATTTATTTAGTAACTGTCATAGTTAATTACCATTATATACTGCGTTTAATTTCGAACTGTTATCTTACTCAATTTTTTCAGAGAAAGAGGAGCCCAGTGGAAGATCATGATGAATTAACAACTTTGTCTAATATATGGTTCAGAGCTAGTTGTGTCAAAATTTGAAGACACAAATCTTATAAAACAAGATATATGTATAGGCAATATTGTTCTTCAGAGTATGAATTCAATTCCATATAGTGGACCCCACGTAAGGAGTAAAAGAAACTCTTTAAGGTTGAAAGGATGGATACAAAATTTTAGCACCGTTTGTTAAGAGAAACTATGAAAGGGTACAATTCTTGAGAATGGATACAAAATTGTGATCCTGATATAGCATGTATCATAGCCGTTAGTCTTAAAGTGCATGTTTAATTTGTGAAACAGTACTACTGTGCCGGTTCATACGTTCTGATTAAGTGCTAGTAATTTTGTGCCATTCGTTGTATACCATTTACTGATCCTGTTTGT
Organism: Macleaya cordata; assembly: GCA_002174775.1. NCBI lineage: Eukaryota > Viridiplantae > Streptophyta > Magnoliopsida > Ranunculales > Papaveraceae > Macleaya > Macleaya cordata. The sequence continues at coordinate 94,690 of MVGT01001498.1, read as the reverse complement.
ACTGAGAATATAGGGATTAGTGTTCACTTGGATTCATGTGATAAGTAACAGTAAATAAGTTTTAGGGATGAATGGATCAACCACTTCAATGATATGGATTCCATATATTTTATATATATATATATATTTGGATTTCAAACAAAAGGTTTGAACGGTTCCATGATGTTGATCACCCATAATCTATATATGTTGGTCTCTACTTTGATCATGTACAGTAAGTTAGATTTCAAAATTTCAATTTTTATTATTTTTTTTTCAGATAACAAAGTTACATATTGGCTAGATATATTTTGGTCAAATAATCTCCAAGTTGTTTAATCTGAAGTCACAGTAATTGGTGGGTCCCGTCTTTAAGCACTGGTTTTATAAGGATACCATACTAATTAAGTGTAAACCTCCGTAATTTGTACAGTGTGAAGGTAGGGAGTGTACAAAATAATGATGGATTAATAATTTGTTCATTTCCATTCATCAACTCTTAAGAGAGTCATATGCAGAGACTCAAACCCATTCTTGGTTGGGTCCCTTGTGACAATTTGAACCCTTTAGTTGTGGTTCCATGAAAATTTAATTAGTCATGAAATATGGGGGAAGTGGATGACAATATATCATATCTATTATATCCTTATAATGTGGGGGTTAGATAATATGTATTTAATTATTGCATATAATTCTCTTTCAGGAGAAAGGAGAAAATTTTCAAGTGTTTAGATTGAGAGAGAATCATAAATCACAAAGTGAGCATATGTAGTGAAATTAGATTCTAAAAAATCTCTTGGAAATGAATCGGTCTTATAAGGATCAAAATTATGAGTAGACATGTTAAAGACTATGAAATGGGAGAGTGGACTTAATTATCTATAATGTACTAGGTGGTAGGGCGGCAGACCTAACATCTAGTGAGTATGCGCTACATAATAGCAATCTATAGTTTTTTGAGACATATTTTAAGCACCACAAAAATGAAGTGAAAAACTCATTGTTAAATTAGTTTTACCCAACATCCTTGCGAGGGTCAGAAACTTTGCAACAAATTGCATTCTTAAGTATTGCAAATTAAGAACAAGGGAAGGCATCTTTTGAGTCAAACTTTGTCCTACTAATTTCTTAAATTGTTGAAATATGGGGGTGCTAAAATTTCTTGTTGCAGAGAACAAGAAAATTTAAAACGCAGTGCTTATCTGCAATTGTAAAAATGCAGAGTGTTATCTCTAACGGTAAGTCTCGACACACATGTCAAAGACACAATACCGTTAAAACATTTGTTCTCAAGTCAAATGACAACCTAGCGTATCCAAATTTTAAAGGTATGTCTAGAGAACAAGTGCATAGATCATCGAAGGGAATGGGCTTAATTAAAGCCTTAATCTACGAATTACCTTAAGGGAAACCCAACCTAGTTGACTGAAGATACTAAAATCTAGGTTCAAAGGGACAACAGAAATTAAGAGTGATTCAATTATAGCATTGAGGAGCATGAATAGATATATGCTTCTACCCATTCCTAAAATGACATAGTGTTGCCTGCAAAGTAGAAAAGGATAAGCTATTTGCTTTTAATGATTCCTAAGTCTTAAAATACTAAGTAGAGTATTACAGGATACTCTTAAAATAGGCAATCACCTATATGAAGTGTGAAGTGGGCCGCTTCTTTGAGAACCTTAAAAAAATACTGAGTTCTCTAAAGCACTTCATGAATACCGAGAATTGTTCAGGGCCAAAATGGACACAACCGTAGAACTTCGACGATTATAAGGAGATGTTGTGTTTGTAATCTATTGTCTTGATTTACATCAATGGCTGACAGTTCAAGACGTTACATTCACTGATTAACCAAGTAAATCCGATAGGTTATCACTAGGAAAGGTTCAAAGCCAAAAGCTACCTTTAGCAATGCATGTCATTTTCTATTGTGCTCTCATATGTCTGTCCGTTTAGTCTGTATTTTTCACTCATGTGGGAGATTGTTGGAATTATTTAATTTATTTAATAATTTTTTTGAGTGAAAAATTATTTCAGTATTATTTCTTGAGTTGTGTCTCTTGAGGGTACTTTTTAAGGGCCAAGAGACATGTGTCTCTAGGAAGAGACATCTTGTGGTTTATGGAGAGTCACCATAGACTCTATATAAACCCTATCTTCTTATAGTTTAGGATCAAGTTTTTAACAAGTTTTGTGAGTCATGTTTTTGAGTAGTTTGTGAGAGCACAATAATCGTCAGTTCGCTAGGGCGTACAGATTTGTAGTGTTGTTTCTGTACGACGCGATCGTTGTGTCCTGAGAGACAGACGTCTATAGAACCGTCGGCATCGTTGCGGGGATGAATTTATCTTAAGGACATTGTGTTTAACACAAGCCTCGATCACCATTCAGATAAGTTTTTCTTTTGTATTTATTTCTGATTTTGTGATAATCCGATTTTTAAGAAACCAAACCCATTATTTTCCAACAAATATAAGCGTCATGCACGTGCATTGTACGTGTTCTTCACGTTAGTTTTATTCTTTACTCTCGATTTGTTATTTTTTCTTCTTTCTGCTTCATCTCTCATTAGATTGGCCACATAGTTACCTATGTTTCTTTAAAGAGTTTCTTTCTTCAACATTATAAGTAATCATTTTCCCATATACATTTCTTTTTCTTTCTTGATGGAGGAACTATTGCCCATGCTACATATTTTAAGGCAAAGATACATCATGATAGGCATGTGAGAAGTGCAGATAATTAAACCGCAATCAGGATCAAAATCGAAGTCACCACAAACATAACCGCCACCAATAAACTAAGGAACAATATCTATAATAACATTATTCTTCAAAATACATTCTCTCTATCATATTTAAACTATCATTGTTTCAATATAAAAGCATCACCATCACCACTTCTAAAGATAGAGCATAGAAGCATACAGAAGAAACATAAATTCAATGTCTGCACAAACAAAAAAAATGAATGTCAAAGTAGGACAATGGAAAAATAATATAAAGGGGATATTGAGGAGCCCAAAATGAATCTGAATTGTATAAAATGGATTCATAATCATCAATTCATATTCGAAGTTTTTCACACAAATTAAAATACATACACCAAATGTTACCCTTCAAAAAACAAATCATCATCGTAATATAGAAAACAACAGTAATATAAAATCAAAATAATTCGAAAAAAAAGTAAAATAAAATTATGATAGACATCCACTTTTTCTTACAACGTGATTTCAATTGAACGAGACTGAATCCACTGCTATCCTCCAATGAAAAAATCGTAATAACTATAGATAATAAATAAAACTTATAAAAAATATAATAAAAAAATTTAGGAATTCTAAGTCGATGAAAGGAGAAGAAGAGGCATGAATGTGAGAAATGATAAAAAGAAATATAAAAAAGAGTTTGCAAGTCAGTTCTAAACGATTAGATTTAAAAGGCGGTTTTAGTTCTTAAATTTATAGAGAATCAAGGTGGGAGAAAAGCATGGTGGGCAGTGGAAGTTAGAAAGAATCGTGGGTTGAGAAGGGTATAGGAAGTTTTAGAGAAGAAAGGGATATAGATTTTAGAAGAAAAGGAAAGAAACCATAAGAGAAAATTTTATGAAGAGATTTTAGGAGGATAAAGAATTGGAGATAATCGTGGAGGATAGGAGAGTTTGAAAAAGAGTGAAAAGATGAAAATACCTATTGGAGAAAATAAGGTCCAGATTAAAATTATGCAGCGAAAACGAATAACTATTTTTTCTTCACAGAATCACATTATGATACATGAATTAAAACAATAACTTAAAAATCAGATACAAACCGTTTAAACGCTTGCATGTAATCTCAAATCTTCCTCCCACGTTCTGAATTAGTCGTCGAAAACCCGAAAGGATACATTCACTATTTTTTGGCCATAACTCTCGACTGGTTGATCCGATTCCCCTATATGATATATTATTTTGATAGAAAATTCAATTTCTTACAATTTTGCCAGAAATAGTGAACTTCCAATTCTGCTTTGAAGTGCCTCAAAAATCAATTTTAAGTTTCGATAGGAATGTACCACGAAGTTAGGGTTTCTGAAACCTTTAAGATTGTAACTTGAATTCTAAATCAGGGAGAGAGGTTGAGATACATAAGTTAGGGTGGGCTATCTTATGAACATTATTTCTATCTATAGAGAAAGACCCTCTTCCCATATCTTTAGCTCCAAGTTAGGTCCATATGCACTACAAAAATAATAGGCTTTTGCTATGGCCTTTTTGTGACGGTTAGAAAAAACCGCAGCAAATAGAGGGTCAGTTGCTACGAAATTTTGATTCCATAGCAAATAGAGGGTTTTTGCTACGGACTGATCCCCCTTTTGATACTGTTTTCGGCATCGCAAATAAGGCTTCATGCCTTATATTTTCTTGAAGGATGGAGAGGCCTTTTGTGACGACTTTTATTGTTGGGTTTATGCCCTAAAACAATTAAAACGACATTTTATGTGTTAATAAATAGTTTATTAATTTTGCATGCATGATAATAATAATTGAGTTTACGTAGATGAACTAGTTGCATGCAAGTGTTGCATGTGGATGATAAAGTTCATTAATACTTCGTTCGTAGTTTATTAGATCATGGTTCTGTTGACGATAAACTATAATGCATTGGTTAATCGTGTGATATATCTCCGTCACCGGAGTGTTGACTCCTAAGTCCAATGCATTGATGTAACAAGTTTACATTGAACTGGTCAGCATGGAATTATGTTATTTCATGTCACTGAATAACTAAAATTCCATGGAGACCATTGTTGCATTAAACCTTAATTCTGAGAATTAATATATACCTTGCGTGTATATTATGTCCATTTTGTTTTGTCAATCAGTGAGGTCAGAAACGTAAACGTGATCCAATATTCTGGACAAGATGGATGGACATAATTGCAGAGTGAGAATATTTTAGTTCAATATGAAATCCACATTCAGTTTGATATTCCCTTGTTCATCTGTGGGAATTATTATTCTAGACTGGCCAGTGATCTCTTCTGAGATTATTAGAATAATAATTAGTCTGCACAGAATGAGGCACAAGGATTAAGAAATAATAATTCTTAAGGGTGTGACTGGTAGTAAAATACTAACCTAAGGATTATTATGAATATCGGTTTACAGTGGAGGGTTTGAATGCAGGTACAATGGAGGAAGGGTTTATTTATAAATACTACAACTATCAGAGTATTCAGTCACAAAAGTGTGGTGGACTAATTTGTGATTATTTTATTTAGTATTTAATTATGTGAGACATAAGGACTAAATATTAAATAAAATATTAGCTGAAAGTTGTGGGACCCCAAGACCTAATTAGACTAGGATTCTAGATAGAGTAGGAGACCTCCCTATATATACTAATAGGGAGGGGCGGCACACACAAGCAACACCCCTATTGTGTGCCGCCACTTTCTCTCTCCTCTCCTTCTCTCTCTTCTCTTAGTTCTAATTAATAACTGGT
>MVGT01001498.1:71774-83088 GCA_002174775.1 Macleaya cordata | reverse complement strand
GAAAGCTTGGTGATCTACAGTAGGAGGATTGGAGCAACTAATTGAAGCCTTCTAATTCAAGTTTGTTGGATTAAGTGTTGAAGGTAAGCAACTAATCTAATTTAAAGATCCCTATTAACAGTTGATAGATCCTACATGAATCAGAGATTAATTTTTAAACCCTATTATGTTTTCCGCTGCGTAAATATAATCTCTGGTTTGTGGGAAGCAAACCAACATTTATTCCGTCGCAAGTGGTGCTCAAATGCTACGGTTTTACAATAATTTGGCCGTAGCAACTGAGGAAAATATTTGACTGGGACACGGCCAACTCAATTTCAAGGCGCGAAAAATTTCCCGCAAATATTTTTAGTAGTAGCTACGGCCCATTCCGTCTCAAAAGCCCGAATAGGCCGACCCAAATTAAAACACCAAAAGACCCTTTCTCTTTCTCTTTTGTTGAAGAACAGACGAAGGAAAGGAAACCCCCGCCACCTTCCCTTCTCTTCACAGGTCAGCTCTCCCTCTCTCTCTCTCTGTTTCTTTCTCATTCTCTAAATCTCTCAACAAACATTGGTTTAATTTTATGTTTTGAGGCTTTGATTTCAATCTCTGCATCTTTAATCAATTTTAGGGTTTTAGGGTTTTCTTTAAAAAAATTGGAAGGGGTTTAGGATTTTGTTGAAATCGACACCACCACCATTACAGGCGCAGCACCACCACCATTCTCTCCTCCATTCGTTGGTGAGTCTTCTCTCTCTATGTTTCTCTCTCGATCTCTAAATCTTTCAAAACTCTGTCTCTCTGAAGCATGGGTGGTATGATGAAGAAGATCATGATGAAGTGAATACTATCCTTGGTTAAATCAAGCAATGGAGCTGCATATAAATCAAAGGTATAAGTAGGTGCTATTACATATGTAAGCATAAATCAAATATACTGCTTAATTTCCTCCAAGGTATAAACATAAGTGAGCATAAATCAATGGTATAAGTAGGTGCTGCTCAATTTGCTCCATGGTATTTGTTGTTGCTTTATGATCCTAGCCTTATATAAATCAAATATCCTGTATATTTCTGGTGTTACATGTGTAAGCATTGCTAAATGCTGATCAATAATTGGTTGTTTGAACTTTGATAGGAAGGGTTGGTCCTATCATTGTCGTCACTTAGGATTTTGATCCTATTTATGTTTTCTTATATATTTCTTGTGGTTTTATTTAGTCAAGATTAGTTGCAGGGAGATATTCCCAAAGTGATAGAGGAAAGTGCACTGCATTCCACTATATAGGAACTCAACTTAATAGTAATCTCTCCATTTTTTTCTTCTACGTTAATATTTTGTATTGCTAAAGTAATATTAGGTTATCAATTTCTTGAAGTTGGAGTTGATTTTTTGGGGTTTCATTAAGAGAAGCAGTCACCAAATTTCAGCCAAGTAGATATGCAGGGGAGATAATACCCAAGATTCACGATATAGGTATTATTTACAGAGTATCCTTTGTTTGATACTTTGATGAATGTTTACTATGAGTTTTAATTGAAGATGGAGAACATCAAATTTACATACTGACTTTTCCTTGGCAGTGCCAAGCATCTTATTAGCCTAAACCTGAGTAATTAAGTTGTTTCTTTTGATTTTGATTGCTAAGTATATATAGTGCACTTATATCTTATGAAAGGATAGTTATTTCAGATTGGAGGTGATGCTGATGATGCAGACTAGGGTACTTGAAACCGAACAACACTTTGTACATCAACAACAATAGTACACCACTACTGTTGTATTTCATCAAGGGCATGGTAGACCAGACTCTACAATTGTTTGTATTCGAGTAACTAAATATTCTGATTTATGTTTTTATTCTAATCTAGAAAACTTAAATGTAATTTTGCAATATGCTTCTATTAGACATTTCTAGGACTCAATTATTAGCCTACTTTATTTCATTTTTGCTATTAAATCCTATTATATGTTTGTCCACAAAGATAGGAAGGACTATGAACAAAAGGAGCAGCAACAGAAAGAGAAAGGTGTCTCCTACTAGATCCTAATTTTTTTACTATTTGTCAACTTCATGTTGTTGTTACTCTTGCTTTATGTCCCTTAATTAGTGTGTATTTCAGTATATGTCTTGAATAGTCCTTTTAAGTGTTTGAAACCGTTTACTTTTGTTAGTGTTTGATCTGTGTANGTTGTTGTTACTCTTGCTTTATGTCCCTTAATTAGTGTGTATTTCAGTATATGTCTTGAATAGTCCTTTTAAGTGTTTGAAACCGTTTACTTTTGTTAGTGTTTGATCTGTGTAGGTCTATTGTGGGGTTTCTAGTTTTGATTAATGAACCATACAATGGATTTTGTACTTGATTCATACCTTTGTGGGTGCCTTTGTTAAGTATCCCCTCACTAGTTTGTACAACCAATAGTTAGGTCTTAGTCGGGGACTGGTTTAGTTATTTTTACAAAGAACGGAAAGATGTACAACTTGAAATGGGTCTTCTACTTTGTTGTGAACCACACCTTAAAAGGAGTCTCTTCTTTTCGTATGTGTATATTGTACACACACAAACACTGAACTATTTTTCATATTTCGTATAAAAATGACTATGATCTTCGCAACTGCGTTCCTCTAATCTGTTGTATTATTTTTTTTCTTGCTTTGCAGAAGAAGGCTAGCTCTATGCGTAGTCTTGGAGTTTTTTCAAGATGAAATTGAAAGTAAGACGACTTCGAAGTATTTTTGACAGGATATACTTTGTTCAAAACTTATCTTTTGGATGTAGGTAGATAGTTCAGTTTTTTTAGTTAAGAATACTTACACTTTGTTGAAAGCTTAAAAGTTTCATGTGGACAAACTTTATATGTACACAGAATTGTGATTGTGATGGTGAATAAAATGGAGGAATTATTTTTGTAAATGGTTTAGTAAATTTGAATGAGATGTATGTCAATGGTTTGATAAATTAGAATGAATGGATGCTTGGGTGTATATTTGGAAACAGGTCAATGAAAAAGGTTATAAGCCTAGAAAACCAACAAAAGGATAGGAAAGAACAAAAAAAAAAAATATTAAAAACAAATTTGCGATGGCTTAGTACTGTAGCAAAAGGTCATCCCAGGTACTGTAGCTGAAGGTCAGGACCACCTTTTGTTACGGCTCGAAGGCGTAACAAAAGACCACATAAAGTGGTTAATTAAGTCCTCAATTAGCTATGGATTAGACCGTAGCAAAAAAGGAAACATTTGTTACGGTTCAGAAATTCGTAGCTAAATTCGTCACAAAATCTATTTGCTACGGCACTTAAAGCTACGACACTTAAACCGTCACAGAAGCTCTCTTGCTACGGTTTTTAGGCTTTGTGCTACGATTTTAGACCGTAGCAAAAACCCTTCATTTTTGTAGTGATGGGCCTCACTTACTTAAGCTTTTGATTTATTACTTTGAGGTCCCTATATGTCATATAGTTCTCAAAGAATAAATTTAATTGCAGTTAAGTCCACTAAATAACTATAACTGAATACTTTCAAGCAAATGAATATTATTCAGAAGCCCTTCACTCGCTAATACTCGCAAATGGTCCATCCACTTAACTGATATTCGTAATAGATACTAAGGTAACATTAATTATTAATAACATCACCTTTTGAGTAATTACATCTTAGTCCTTGCCTGCCATATGAGACCATTATAATTATTCTAATAATCCAATAAATATTTTATAGGATCACTGCGCAGTCTAGAATAATTAATACTATTGATTAAGCTTTCAAGTGAATATCATTTCGATGTGGATTCCTTATTGACACAAAGTAATCCCACTAAGTGATTTCGACTACCCAACCTACCCAGAATATTGGACCACGTTTGCGTTGTCTGACCTCACTGTTTGGTAGATCAAAGTGAGTAGAAACCAACTTGTAGGGTATACTCTACTCTCAGGATTTAGGACATTTGCAATCAACAAGTTTTTCATAATCTTTTTCCATGCTGACAATAACATAAAAACCATTTTGTCTGACCTGTTGAGTGTACTTCAAATACACCAACACAGTGACTTAGAGTCACCACTCCGGTCATGAAGACACATCACCCTATAATATAGAAGTCTTGTATGTTATAGTCTTATCAGATGACTTGTTCAGATTCATTATTGACTATGAACAATACAAGAATGTGAGGAACCAGTAAATTACATCTCTCCATGTATGAACACTTCATACAAATAATTTACTTACAACACTTAATCCATCATATAGATAAAGTAATAATATAATATTATACTTATTAATAAATGTAATTTATTAATGTTATCAATTTAAATTATTTTAGGGCATAAACCCCAACAATACCATCATTGATAGGGTTTACCAGAGGTAAAAGATTACTATTATGCCCTTCAAAGATCAACATAATATTTGTCAAAGAGAAAATAGTTTTTTAAAGGGCAATAAAAGTAAAAAGCCACAAAGGCCACTCTTAATTAGTATAGATATTTTAGCTCAAGCAACGATAATCCTCACGTTTTTGAGTAGTGCTTGTATGTTCTTGATTTGCGGTAGGGTGGCACACTGTTGGCTGTCATTATATAAGAAGCTGGCCTAGCAATCAAATTTTTTTGGTTCATGTTGCATTTGGTTTATTTTAAGCGCTTGTCATGAATTGAAAAACTTTAGATTAGTTAACGATCATCACAAAAGTCCAAAGAGATACTCACATGTCTAATCACCCATTAGAAAAGCATATTTACCTTAGACTAGATTAGACACTAAACACCATTTTATACACTCACGATGCACCTAACTAATCATAACTTGTCATTCATTAATATATAGACGAGCCCGTCTCTACGTCGTACGATGTCATATAACACAAAAAGGTAAGAACTGTAACCGCTATCAGATTGCTTCCACTTAGATCGAAACATTAAAACAGTCGATCATGTAGGAAGCCTTTCAGCCTTTTATTAGCTCACCTATGTGATATAATACAATAGTCCTACTATAGATAAACCTCTAAGTGTTTTAAGACTTAAATCTATACTCTTTTGAAATCTATGAGTATATGTATTTGAGAGAGAAGAGAGAAAGAGAGATATAACAAAGAAAAAAAGTTCAAGATATTGTAGTGTTCGCGCCATGCAAATAGAGAAAATAAAATTAAAAATGTGGAAGAAGGACAAGACTTTGTTATTTAGTTACTAATTAATGATTGATTTTAGTTTATAATGTTGTCGCGAAATGACGTTCTTACGACTAAATTGAAGTAGTATAGGAATCGGAATGAACCCTTTATAAAATAATAGAGATATTTTAATAGTTACATATTATATAAATACTAGTTATAATTTTATTTAGGGTTAATTTAGTTTACCCCTCAGAATAATTGGCCAATCGGACTTACCCCCCTCAAAGATCAGATATTGAACTTACCCCCTCAAACTCACAGTTTCCGTGATTCTGCCGTTAGAAGGCACACGTGCGTCTCGCACACTCCATTTTTTGAGTGGGGTAAGTCCGATTAGCCAATTATTCTGGGAGGTTAAACTAAATTATCCCAAAAAAAAATGGTGCAGAGTAGAAATTAACCCTAAGAGAGAAACCAAAATGGAGAGATGGGTGATGGTATTTTGGAACCATTGTGGCAGAAAAGGGTTTATCCCCTTCTTAGTTTTTTGACATTAGCTGTTCTTCTTTACCTAAACTTCGGTGACAAGTTCAGATTTCCGATCGTATGGCTGCCTAAGATGAACTTCGTCAGTACAAATTCCACTTGTTTCGTCATCACTAGTGATGGTGGGGAGGAATCACCATTGTTTGTCGAACTTGGGCTTTTAGTGATGGAAATAGTTCAAATTCTCTTCAAATCTCACCTGGTGTCTTTGATGAGAGGGTCTTTCAGGTTCGTCCTTGTAAATTAGAACAATTGGTTAATATTTTTATCTTTTTTATGTGGTCAATTATAGTGAAGTTCTCTTAAATTTTAAAGCTTTTGTCTAGATTTAATCAATTCATTGATGTCATTGGAAAGAACCCAATACAGAGAAGGAAGAGCAGTAGGTCTCATTCTCTGAAAATTTATGATGAATTTGAGGATGGAGAAGATGAAGTGGTGGTGAAGGAGTAGAAGTAATTAAAAATTCTGATAAAAAAGTAATTAATAATTCTGATTAATCAAATCCCAAAATTCCAACATCCATCTCTCCATTTTAGTTTCTCTCTCAGGGTTAATTTCTACTCTGCACCATTTTTTTTGGGATAATTTAGTTTACTCCCTCCAGAATAATTGGCTAATCGAACTTACCCCCCTCAAAAAATGGAGCGTGCGAGACGCACGTTTGCCTTCTAATGGCAGAATCACAGAAACCGTGAGTTTGAGGGGGTATGTTCAATATCTGATCTTTGAGGGGGGTAACTCCGATTGACCAATTATTCTGGGGCAAACTAAATTAACCCTTTTATTTATTTAAAAAGTAAATAGACTCAAAACGCATGAACTTATGGGTATACCCTAGCACATATATGTTCACATGTAATTTTTTTTAAGAGGAATTATGACTTTGAGTCAGGCTCACAACTCCTGGCAGGTAGAGTAACCTACACATATGCCGGCATAGCACATTAAAGATCATGAGTACCACACGAGCAGCTGAAGCATGAAGACAGGTCGCAAGACCATTACATGGGATAAATTCAACTAATACACCTTTAGAGAAGCTCGAACATATGACCTCCCCCCCAAAGGGGAGGGGTGCTAACCACCCGGGTAAACCTGTGTTGGCATATGATCACATAGTTACCCTTTGTGTATTAACATGGTAAACCTCTTAGGACTTTGCCCTTGTATGAATGTAAACTAGCATTGTCTTAATTATCATAAATTTTTTAACAAGGACCCTTTACCTAGTTGTTGTTCTATACATAAATAATTACCAAAATCAATGTCAATATGGACGTCGTGCTTCTTAATCAATTAATTACATTTGAACTAACTTTACTATGTCGAATATCTTTCAATTAGAATAAATTAAGTTTGCTAAACTATTGATTTAACATGCTGTAGGATCTGTGCCGAAGAAAAAATTTCATCTAAGACCGCGAACGATCGAGGAGAGAAACTGTAATACCCTTATAATTTAAATTACTAAGGTTTAGGGGTAGCCACTTATGTTGAGGGCACCCTGTTAGAGTTTTGGAAAGTTTGGGTTTCTAACTTGTTATAAATACAAATTAAACCCAAGCCCTCTTTGTTTTAGTCGACCAAGAGAAAGGAAGAGGGAGAGAGAGAATCAGCTGGAGGAAAAGAAGAGAAAATCTAAGAAGAAGAACCTAGGGTTCCGGGCAGGCTGATCGCAGAGGATCAAGAGCGAGAAGGAGAAGCCCAGATGCGATTGTAGCAGAGTTTTCTTCTTCTTCCTTGGGATTCAACTTCGTTGGCGATTCGAGGCAAGTAGTAACTTGCTCTTTTGGTGTAGATTTAGGTTTTCTGTGATGTTGGTATGCTTTCTGAATGATTGAATGCATGAAAACCTAGATTATATGTTGTTTATATGTTAACTATATGAATGAATGCAAGTAATTCATGATCATAAGATGTGTGCATGATTCTAATTGTTAGAATATATGAAAACTATGATATTAGAAGCATGGTTCCTAACTTTTGTATAACATGAACCTATGTTTACTTGTGATAACAAGTGAAAACGAAGGCCTAAAATCGCACAAGATATAGATGTGAGGAGTACCCACATCTGTAGTCAGCGAACGTGAGGAGTATCGATACTCCTTTTGAGAGTATCGATACTACCAACATCTGTAGCTAGCAGACATAAGGAATATCGATACTCCTACTGCTAGCCTTGTCAGTAAATGTCATCTTTTGTCGTTAATAATCTTGCTTATGTTCATGCATGTGATCTACATGAAGTAGGATATGTATGTTTATATTTAAACATGTATTAATAATAGTGAATGCATCTTTAAACACTGGGTTAAGTACACTTTGGATTGTGATAATAAGAGAACATGCTTAATATGCAATTATCCTCCATAAGCTTGATGTGTGCTTAAATAACTTGTTTGTCTTGTGTGCAAACATAGTTTAGGTCCTGTATAGGCCTGATCCTCTCTAAGCGAGGTCTTCGGAATCGCCAAGTGAGGTCTACGGAATCACTTGACACGTAAGTAACACCGACAGGGTTACCAGTGTTCGGGGGACAGATTTCAAGGTGGTTCACCGGATTCATGTGGCGCACGTCCAGTGTCTCGAGTGAACTACAGGGACAGGTGAAACATGGGTAGTAACTAGGGAGCACTACTTGTTGCGATAACTTAATCTCAACTAAAGATCATAAAACACAACAACCATTATCTTGTGCAGCTCTTTACCATGTTTAATCATTTATTGACTTGTCATATGCAATATGGTTAATGCAACCTTGTGGAACATATGGATCTCCTAAGTCTAAGACAAGGGAACTAGTGAACTTGCTGGCTAGGTTTTGACCTAGCACCACCAACTATCCTTTTCAAGTCCAGGTCAATAGGTAAATAATCAGTAGCGGTGATGTTCGTGGTTCGAGAATAAGTCTTCGGAGTTTTCCTAGATTTCCGTAAAGACATTAATCATTCTTTTAATTAAGTTTAGTTGAGTTTGGACACCTGTTTATTCCTTTATTCTTTAAGAATATTCGTTCATTCGTTTATTCAAATTGACAGGTTATCATTGAGTTAATAAAGTTTATATTCAGCTTTATTTTGCTTGTGTCTTGAATGTGAGTGTAGCATCTTGTTAGCTTGGTGTAACGCATACACCCTAGAGCTACAGGTTGTTAATGGTTCTGCCAGAATGCCTAGTTCTCATTGAGTAAGGACTGCAGACCTGAAAGGTGAGGGCGGGGTATTACAGTTGGTATCAGAGCCTCAGGTTCAAAGTCCTAGAGGGAGTAAAACGAGTTAGGATGTTGTTTATGACACGTTAGGAATAAAAGTTAAGGGTGCACTTAAATGAATTGCATTGCTTATTTGCTTGTTGTTTGGGTCTGTAGGTTGGTTATGAACCCTATCTAGATGGGCGGGTACAAGAAAACAGGTAGAATCATATCATGTTAAGGTATCGCTATCGGCAGAGTGAGCGAAAATACCTACGTAGTTTGGTTGTGTAGACTCCTCAAGTGATTAGGTTTTCCCTACATTTAGAAGTTTGGTGGAACCTTGTGTTTCACCCATATAGTGCAAGAGCTGAGGAAGCAACGAGTGCCTTAATAGAGGGACTTGTTATACACATTAGGATGTGCAGTAGATGTTGTTCATCCATATGAGAATGGGATTTATGTAGGTTTGAAATAGATGCACTAGATGTGGATGTGCAGGAATGGGTAGTGATGACTGCCAGCCTTATCGGCAATGGTTTGAGAGTAGTAGCCCATAGACAGACTGGGGCTATAGACTAAAAACTATGCAATGAGGGGTGAGGACCATTTTGTTGGTGGTATCTCCCATAGGTGAGAGGATACTAGTAAATAGTACTTATGTGACTTAATAGTCAGTTGTGAAGGACTTGACTTCTTCTTAGATCGTTTTTCTAGATCTGAATGTTGAGATGGATATTAGGCATGGATTGGCTTACTGCATACCATACAAGATTGGACCGTTATGCAAAAATGGTAACAATTTCTATTCTAGAGGAAACGACATACGTACTGTCGTTGTCGCAAGGATGTGGTCTCGATAGGACACACCTGTGTTTTGTGGATATGTTGGAACATCCAGTTGAAGGTAGAGAGCTTGAATCGATTCTTGTGGTACGCTAATACCGTGATGTATATGGCGAGGTCCTAGGGTTACCAACTCACAGAGAGAGAGAAAATTCTATTTGAAGCTGGTTCTAGGCACAAAATCGATTGCTGAGACACCTTATAGGATGGCTCCAACTGAGATGAAAGAGCTAGAGAACCAGATAGACCAGTTATTGGCTCAGGGTTTCATTCGTCGTAGTTCGTCACCTTGGGGTGCACTTTTTCTTTTGAATTAGATGAGGGTGAGTCTATGAGACTTTGCATAGACTACCGAGATGTGAGTGAGGTATAGGTTTTGGGTGAGCATATATCCTTTACCTAGGGTAGAAACCTTAATTCTTTGGCTCAGAGGAGCGTCATAGTTTCTCATTTTGACGTAGGGTAATACAGTCAACTTGAGTCGAGAGTAGGACTTTTTGTGATTAGGTTCTGTATAAGAGAAGAATCTGTAGAGATTTTCGGTAATGTTGATTAGGCTTGTGAAGGCCTCAATATTTTTGGTAGATCGTGATAGTCAGGCCTAAATTTAGAGATGTTGGATAAGGATGTAAATACCTTTACAGTTGATTTCATGATCAACTGCAAAATACATGAGGGTAGTGGGACCCACTGTGCAAGGTAAAGTAAGTACTAAGAGAGTGTTAATGTTTTGCCAAACTTCGACAAATGTGAATTTTGGGCAGCATAAGGCGAAGATCTCGGGACATGGAAGTGTCCGGTATTGGGGTGACTCTGATAATCTCTCCAAATGATCGTGATTGAGGGTCGTAACTTTTCTACTTGGGTCGGGCATAATTAATGGTCCATTGTGCAAATTTCTTCATAGCACATTTTCTTAAGGCCTTTTTTGGGCTAGGGAAGGTGTGGAGACGTTCAAGTGAGGAAGTTAGTTTGAACAAACTTTCTATAACGGTACGCTTGTATAGCGTCACCATGTTCACAAATCTTCTCGGAGGTAAACTTAGATTAGTGGTGGTTTCGAATGCAATACATCTGTGGTTATGGTGTGTCTTCTTGTAGATGACAAGGTAGCTGTTATGCATAGGAATGCCGAAGGGATAAGACGAGAGTTTACTCGACTCATGATACCACATTGGTAGTATTGATGTCCTCTTGTGTTTGGGGGCATTAGGTGATTAGTGAGGAGGCGTAGCTCACTACTGAAATCTCAAGATTTGAATTCTCATAAGCAAGAATTACAACTTTAGACCATAGAGATGGTTTGGATTTTGAAGGATTGAAACTTCAAAGAGTCACATAGCACGGGATAGTCAACGTAAAAATTGACGTGTGGAATGGATAACTGGGAGTGTTGTGACTTCTGAGAAGGAATATCATCAGTAATCGTTAGAGATGGCGTCCAAGTATATATAAGATATAGATTCTTGGGATAGAAATAAATGTTATTGGGTTGCTTAGCAGCTCAATTACACTCGTGAGTTGAAAGAGGAGCAACAGTGGATAGCTCCAAAGTTCAAGCAGTACTGGAGTGGCGCCACCGAGGAAGCTCGAGTGATGCAGCCTGCCCCGGATCTGCTCGA
>MVGT01001498.1:23027-71645 GCA_002174775.1 Macleaya cordata | reverse complement strand
ATCGAATGATTTTCGCGGATAGCAGGCCTTTTGACTAATCTCACAAAGAAAGATGTTCCATTCAAGTGGGATGACAAGTGTGAGTAAGCGTTTCAAGAGCTGAAGGCAAAGTTGACAACATCTCCTATTTTGATCATACCGGAGAGTAGAGCCAGACTCGTGGTGTTTACCGATGCGTCGCATCAAGGACTAGGATGTGTTTTAATGCAGAACAACCGAGTAGTTGCTTATGCTTCGAGACAGTTGAGGATACATGAGCACAACTATCCAACTCATGATCTCGAAATAGCAGCTGTAGTGTTTGCACTCAAGTTTTGGAGACACTACTTGATAAGTGGAAGGTTTGAGCTCTTTTCGGATTATAAGAGTCTCGAATACTTGTTTCCACAAAAGGAGTTGAACATAAGGCAGCGAAGATGATTGGAACTACTAAAGGTCTATGATTTTCAGTTGCAATACCACCCGAAAAAGGCCAACGTGGTGGTAGATGCTCTAAGTAGGCAGCCTGGAGGCATAGTGGCGACTATGATGGTCCAGGAGTGGCGACTACTACAGCTTCAGAATATTACTTTGATTTGGCAACCCGGGAGCAGAAACAACTATTGTTGGGTAGTATAGTCATTCGACCAACTCTAATAAGCTAAATCATCAATGAGCAAGGAAACGATCAGTGGTGCTGTGACAAAGTTGCAGGTATCCAATAAGGAGAAGTCACAAACTTGACTATAGGGGATGATGGTGGCTTGAGGTTCAAGGGACACTTGTGTGTTCCAGAGAAATCTGAACTGAGAAGGAACATTTTGAACGAAGCACATCGTAGTATGTATACCATTCATCCGGGAGAGAACAAGATGTATCGGGATCTTAAGCGACATTTCTGGTGGTCAGGAATGAAGCGGAGCATAGCAAAGTTCGTTCAAACATACTTTACGTATCAGCAAGTAAAGGCAGAGCATCAGAAACCAGCAGGCACCTTGCAGTCCTTAGATATACCCGAGTAGAAGTGGGAGAATATATCTATAGATTTTATTGATAGATTACCCAAGACTAGGAAGGGAAACGATTGTATTTGGGTGATCGTGGATAGACTGACTAAGTGCGCACACTTCATGCTAGTCAAGAAGACATACACCGCGGAGAAGTTGGCTACGTTGTATGTAAAGGAGATAGTTCGATATCACGGAGTTCCAGTTTCAGTGGTATCAGATAGGGATACTTTATTCACCTCAAAGTATTGGAGAGCGTTCCAAGAAGCTATGGGGACGCAACTAGACTTTAGCATGGCTTTTCATCCTCAAATAGATGGGCAGACGGTGAGAGTTAACCAAGTGTTGGAAGATATGCTACGTTGTGTAGTCCTAGACTTCAAGGGTAATTGGGAAGATTCATTACCGCTTGTTGAGTTTGCCTACAACAACAGTTGCCAAACTAGTATAGGGATGGCACCGTTTGAAGCATTGTATGGCAGACCTTATAGATCTCCAGTATGTTGGGCAGAAGTCGGAGAGTCGAAACTCCCCAGATTGGAAACAGTACAACAAACTACATAGAAAATAGCTCTAATCAGAGAGCGTATGCGAGTAGCTCAGAGTCGATATAAAAGCTACGCTGATCAGAGGTGTAGGGAACTTGAGTTCGAGGTAGGTGATCAAGTGTTACTAAAGGTATCACCGATGAAGGGTGTTCTTCGGTTCGGTAAGAAAGGAAAGTTAACACCGCGTTTCGTTGGACCTTTTCCTATCCTAGAGAGAGTAGGAAAAGTAGCATACCGGTTAGCTTTGCCAGACCAGTTAGCAGGAGTTCATGATGTCTTCCATGTGTCTATGCTTCAGAAACATCTCAGGGATGAGGATCGCCCAGCAGTGGTCGATTCCACGAGCTAGAGTTGCAACCAGGAGCAACCAATTTAGAGAAGCCTTATAGAATTCTTGACTACAAGGAGCAGAAGCTTAGGTCAAGATTGATACCTTGGGTGAAGGTTCAGTGGCATCACCACGATGAGCGCGAGGCCACGTGGGAAAGAGAAGAGGAGATGCGCACGAGTTACCCGGACCTTTTTGAAGAGGTATGTGCGATTTCGAGGACGAAATCCTCTTTTAGGGGGGTAGACTGTAATACCCCTATAATTTAAATTACCAAGGTTTAGGGCAGCTACTTATGTTGAGGGCACCCTGTTAGGGTTTTAGAAAGTTTGGGTTTCTAACTTGTTATAAATACAAACTAAACCCAAGCCGTCCTTGTTTTAGTCGACGAAGAGAAAGGAAGAGGGAGAGAGTGAATCAGATGGAGAAGAAGAAGAGAGAATCCAAGAAGAAGAACCTTGGGTTCTGGGCAGGCTGATCGCAGAGGATCGAGAGCGAGAAGGACAAGCCCAGACGCCATTGTAGTAGAGTTTTCTTCTTCTTCCTTGGGATTCAACTTCGTTGGCGATTCGAGGCAAGTAGTAACTTACTCTTTTGGTGTAGATTTAGGTTTTCTATGATGTTGGTATGCTTTCTTAATGATTGAATGCATGGAAACCTAGATTATATGTTGTTTATATGTTAACTACATTAATGAATGCAAGTAATCCATGATTATAAGATGTGTGCATGATTCTAATGGTTAGAATGTAAGAAAATTATGATATTAGAATCAAGGTTATACAACCTTAATTTTTGTATAACATGAACCTATGTTTACTTGTGATAACAAGTGAAAACGAAGGCCTGAAATCGCACAGGACATAGATGTGGGTAGTATCGATACTGTAGTCAGCAGATGTGAGGAGTATCGATACTCACAGATGGAGTATCGATACTACCCAGCAGATGTGAAGGAGTATCGATACTACCCATATCTGTAGCCAACAGACGTAAGGAGTATCGATACTCCTGAAAGGGAGTATCGATACTGCTAGCCTTGTCAGTAAATCTCATCTTTTGTCGTTAATAATGTTGCTTATGTTCATGCATATGATCTACATGAAGTAGGATATGTATGTTTATGTTTAAACATGTATTAATAATAGTGAATGCATTTTTAAACACTGGGTTAAGTACACTTTGGATGGTGATCATAAAAGAACATACTTAATATGCAATTATCCTCCATAAGCTTGATATGTGCTTAAATAACTTGTTTGGCTTGTGTACAAACATAGTTTAGGTCCTATATAGGCCTGGTCCTCTCCAAGCCAGGTCTTTGAAATTGCCAAGTGACGTCTACGGAATCACTTGACACGTAAGTAACACCGACATGGTTACCAGTGTTCGGGGGACGGATTTCGAGGCGGTTCACCAGATTCACGTGGCACATGGCTAGTGTCTCGAGTGAACTACAGGGACGGGTGAAACATGGGTAGTAACTAGGGAGCACTACTTGTTGCGATAACTTAATCTCAACTAAAGATCATAAAACACAACAACCGTTATCTTGTGCAGCTCTTTACCATGTTTAATCATTTATTGACTTGTCATATGCAATATGGTTAATGCAACCTTGTGGAACATATGGATCTCCTAAATCTAAGCCAATGGAACTAGTGAACTTGCTGGCTAAGTTTTGACCTAGCACCACCAATTATCCTTTTCAGGTCCAGGTCAGCAGGCGAATAATCAGTAGCGGTGATGTTCGTGATTCGAGAATAAGTCTTCTGAGTTTTTCTAGATTTCTGTGAAGACATTAATCATTCTTTTAATTAAGTTTAGTTGAGTTTGCACACCTGTTTAGTCCTTTATTCTTCAAGATTATTCGTTCATTCGTTTGTTCAAATTGATAGGTTATCATTGAGTTAATAAAGTATATATTTAGCTTTATTTTACTTGTGTCTTGAATGTGAGTGCAACATTTTGTTAGCTTAGTGTAACACGTACACGTTAGAGCTACAGGTTGTTAATGGTTCTACCGGAATGCCTAGTTCTCATTGAGTAAGGGTTGCAGACCTAAAAGGTAAGGGTGGGGCATTACAAAAATAATGGAGTTTTTGTCGAGATTGCTAACTGGCAAAAGGAATAATTTATGATGTGTATAGGAGTTGCCATCTGATTAATCTGGGAATCAGGACCCTATTTTTTTAAAAATCATTTTGTTTCAGAAAATATGACGATCTTTCTGACTAGTCTAGTTTGCTAAGAGAGATTCTTGGTACGGGTCGGGAAAGTGTTAAGCACCCGACAACCGTCAGATCGTGATAACGACCTCTATTTAACGATAAAAAGGTATTTTAGAATATTTTAATCAAACTAAAATTATTTTAGAAAAGAGTGTGCACAAAAAAAAGTAAGTTTACATCTCTCTAGATCTATATTTCATGCTTATAAAGTTCTAAGACAAAAATACAAAGATGGTACACGTGCCCTATCCAGAAACATGTGTAAAAATGAAGTGACATGTATATCTCGATACACGTGCACAAAAAACACATTATATGTGGGTGTGATTCTATGTGTAAACAAAAGATCATATGGATTCTATTCCATATGTAGCAAGCATGTTTATTCATAGGCTTTATCCCTTAAACAAATAAGAATGAACTAGAAGGTTCTATCCCACGAAGGAAGTAATGATTATATGTGGATTTGATTATACGTATAACCGATTCATTTATGGGTTCTATTCCATATACAAACAACCAGGCACAAATAAGCTCTATCCCATTTGTGGGTCAAGAATTACAAGTGGGCTCGATTCTATAAGTAATGAGAATGCACACATGTTCTATCTATATACAAGCGGCTATGGATGCACGTGAATTTTATTCCACAAGCTGTGTGCTAAAGAAGATACTTGGGTTCTATTCCAAGTGTTGGCAATCATGGTGTATAAATATGCGATCACTTAGACTCTGCGATGTGACACATGTTTATGATCACACTTATCATGAAAAAAAGTTGTTTGGACACATAGCCCAATGGGTCTTTTGATGATGATACCATGTGTTTGCTATTGCACACGTGACACGATGATTTTGAAAATAATGGATGAGCTATACCTAAAGATTCGGGCACGAATAATCTAGATCCTAGCTTTTGAAGGATTTTTAGCTCTAGAATGAACATGGTCTAAAGCTAATGCAAGTGATTTGATTATATAGAAAATTTATATTTTTCTTTGTTTTAAAAAATCTTGATTATCGCAAAGGTAGGGTTAATCTGAGAATTGACCTAACTAGTTGAGTGAGCAAGACCATCGACATGGCGTAGGCACGTATGCCATACTTAAATGCCTATCTTTGGTGGTTACACTTGACGAGTTTAGGAGAATTCCTAGCTTAATCCAAAAATAACAAGCAATCCTACTTTAATGCTACCCTAAACTAAAAAAGCAAGAAAATAAACTACCCTAGACTCAAAGCCAGGTTAAACTTGGAATATGGCACGTCTAACCTAGGTTATCTTGTTCTAGGTTAAGAGCAACCTATATTTTGAGTTGATCTTAATAGGGTTTGGAAGTTTTTGGGCTTGTTAAGCCCAAGAGAGAGTAGAGGGGCCGCAAACAGGTTAAAGTGGATCATAAGCCCATGAGTGTATGAAGGTTTAGGAAACCTATGAGAATAATAGGCATGGAGCTCACAAAAAGGGCCTAATGCTTAAGGAAGTGTTTAATCGGCTCATTTAAGCACAAAGAAAGAGTAGGTCTAAAAGGCCTACTAGGTGGGTTGTAAAACCCAAATAGCTTATTTGTAAGTTTATTTGCAATTTGATTTGTTTCTAAGGAAAATTAGAGAGTGAGAAGGCACTAATTCAGCCTTAATGTTTTATGATAAACATTGATGAAATACTTGAATTAAATAAGTAAAACAAAGCTTTAAAGATAATTTTAGCAAAAAATGAAGATATCAACACATTAAGCATTATCTTAGACATTTTTGTCAAAACCTTAATGCTAACATTTGTTCATGGCAATTATCATACATTCAGGCATTCTTTTTACATTAGCACGCAAGTTTCATGTTTTTATTCATTGCATTACTTAATTCTAAGTCTATTCATATCTTATTTTCATAGAATTAACACAACAAATACAAAGGTTAAGACACTTTTTGTCCTCATATTCATGTCATTTCATGTAGATAAAGTGTACACTCAAACTATCATAATTTTTTTCATTTCACAACCTTTTTTACTCATTCTTGGACCCATTTTGTGTATTTTTCATGATTTACAAGACTATAATCTTAAATATTTTATTTCAAGCTTGTATTGAAAGATTCTAGCACATTTTTGCTTACTTTTTTATGTTGTAGAGACTTAAAAATCAACTCTTCCACATCCACACACTTGACATCATGATTAAATGATTAATACTCATACTAAATATGTTATCCTTAGCATTAACTATGCATTTTATGCAAATTAAGACATCATCACATAATGGAACAACATTTAAAAGGGGTTAATCTTGCTAGTTCATCAAATCACTCATTATTTCATAATACACAAAACATTAAATACACTTAAATGATTATATATTTTTAGTGGTATTTTAAAATTCATGTATAAACAAGTAATAATGAAGATTAGTAACCCTACCATATTCATTTGCACATCAAAATGGAAGCATAAGGTGAGATCCATATAATGACCACATTTATTCATTTCTTTCGAACTACATCACACAACATTTAAAATGAAACTTCTACAACAAATAAAAAAGGAGGTGATGATCACCTACCTATTTTACTTAAGATCCACCATAAAGAGAGTGAAGAAATCTCAATGATCAACCCTCCATCAAGCCATAATAATTTATTTTATTGAAAATAAATTGAAAAATAAAGTTTCCTTATGAGTGAAATTTGAATGTACGTAAAGTTTAGATTAGGATGGTTGGTGTAGATAATGATTGATAAAGGGTGAGGGCTGGGTGTAGGGCCAAGATCTATTGAAAATGGGTTTACTCTCATCTAACTCTATTTTTCTCTTTCTCCCTCAAGCTATTCAATGCAACTCACTAGCTAATCAATTCATGTCATTCAAGCTATTGAATTCTCTCTTCTCAAGCTCCTGAATGCTCTCCTAACTCAAGCCATTGAATGTTAGCTTTCCCCTTGATAGTTAGAGATATCCTATATTTATAAAAAAAAGATCCCCACCGTCAGATCTAGAGAGATCTGTGGCTAGCAAAAAATGGCTCATGGAGGGCCGTTTTCTACTAGCCGTCAGATCTGCCCAGATCCGACGATATGGGAAAAACTATTCTCCCCCTTTTAGAGTTGGGTCTGGGTTTGTTTTAACCCTAATTCTTGTTATGATTTTGGGTACTCTTGATTTTAAACCCAAATTAAGTCCAATTCCACTCCAATTTTTAAAATTTCTTGCTCTATTCACCAATTGGTATTAAATGTGAGTCTAATTAAGTCTGGAAAAACATAATGTGGTCAATATATGGTCAATCTAAGGTCAATTTTGGGGTTTTTCACCCAATTTCTTCAATACGCTCAATTTGGAGCCAAATTAAGTCCAATTGAGTCGAGAGATGACCAATTTGAGTTAAATCAAGGGTAGTTAATGCCTTGATCTCGCAATGCACTTCAATTTTAGGTGTATAGCATCCGGGGGTGAAAACTGATGTCTACACATGCGGTAACATAAGCGCGGATGTTTAACGATAATTAAATTAATGAAACAACTAAAAATTTATTTAACTATTAATTAGGCATAGTATTAATGTAAAGAAACATACAAAAGGAAGAATAACATTAATTAATGAGTTGTATTAATCGGTAAATAGAATATAAATGCTAAAAAGCATAAGATCATTTAACTAAATTCCTTTATACAATTAAGTTCCTCTAATTTTGATTTTACATTCCATTTACACTAGTTTGTGGAGTCTATATTGAGATGAGCCAAGGGCTGATTCTTTATAATGATGTCTCTTCATCATGTACAATGAAATCAGTCGTTGGATCATCTCCTTGAGGCCCTACAAATTAATGTAAATAGGGTATATCAATAAGTGCAGCATGTATCAATAAGTGCAGCATGTCTCAAGATGAGCTCACACTCTTGCCAAATTTATCATCTCACATGATGTCTCCGATTGGTGAGTTGGCTCCTTTCCCCCTCTTGTATTTCTGCCTTTATCAAGTATGATAGAAGGCCTTTTTAGTGTATGCTTGTCTTTATTTTTCCAAGAAAAAAAAAAGAAAAGGAAAGGAAAAGGGAGTGCAGTGTTGCCCCTTAATGCATGCACTTCTTTGATATAAATCAAGATAAAGAGCACGCTCCTTATAAGGAACACGCGCAACATGAATTCAAACCCTCTTTCCCCATTAATTTTGCATGTCCCTTTCATGTCGCTTCTCTAATTTTGCCTTGTAGGTTTTACATGGTGATGACCAACAATTAATTTTTGGCGAGAATGTTCTCATTCCTTATAGATCATTTTCACTAATATTAGCCAGTCCATTCTAAAACTTCTAATCTTATTAAAGGTCTACCATTACAATTCAAGATGATAAATCATCTTTATATTAAAAATAGACATTCATAGGGCTCATAATTGTAGAAGCGGATATAATTTTATGAAAAACAAGCTCTTAAACCCGTGCTAAGCACGAGAAAGACTTTTAATTTATATTATCTTTGTTATCTTATAATTAAGGTCAGACCACGCCACGTGGCAGTCTTATAGAAACTCTCACAATTTCTCTCAAAACCACTGCGCCATGTCACCATACATTTAATCTCCACGTTAATTACCAATCGTTGCTTTACCACATGAATTTACTCAATGGCCATTATCTTCCAATCGTTATTCTCTTTCTAAAATAACTCCTCACTTATGGGCACTACCATCAGCCACATTATCAACACAATGGCTATTTTATATCCTATATCAATGATTGTTCTTTGCACTCCTCTCTTTTCCTCTTTCTCATTTGAAACGTTGCAACCTTTACTACATCTCTCTTCACTCATTATATGTATTTATTTACATATCTCTCTACGTTTACTAAAGCAAGGTTATTAACTGTAAAGAAGAAAAAGAAAAGAAATTAGAGCATCTAGGAAAACAAAGAAATAAAAAGTCGTGGACTTCCTTCCCAAATGAAGAAGATCAATGTATCCAATACAACCACTACTAAAAATGGGCTATTTTGACGGGTTTTTAGAACCCAAACACCAATAAGAGTGTTCTTTTTCTTTTCTTTTTTTTCTCAGAGATTTTCATCATATATGAAATATGAAATTTCTTTTTCAGCTTCCATGAAATATGAAAATTTTAACATTTTTAAAATGATAATAGATTTAACTATAAACCAATAATGAAAATGAATTACTAGCATTGTTGAGCGTGCCTTTACTATACTTAAATTACATATTTTTCTATATTAAAATTCAGTTTTTCATGTTCATTGTACATCCTCATGTAAAACACTCTTAATTGCTACTTTTTTTTTAATTTTTTATTTTATTATCAAATGCTTAATTGGTACTTCACCATGTTATTCTTTTTTAGAGTTCACTTTTTTTATAAAATGAAATTGTCAATATGATTTTTGGATGCTTTATTAAATGTATTTAATCATATTATTATTCAGATACTTTTCCAATCCTCTTTTATTTGATCATTACCAGAAGTTTATAATTTTCTTTGTGCTTTTGTTATGCTTTTTCAACCCCTTCAGATACTTTTATTATGATAACGCAGCCTATTCAGATTAAAATAGTTGTTTTAAAGTTTTTTATTATCTATTAAATTAGAAAAAAAAATTTATTTTTTTGCAGGATTTGAAACCAGATAATTATCCATAGATTCGAATGAAAATATCACGCTTAAATTTGTTTATGCTCATATTCTGTTGAACAATTGCGCATTTAATAAGAATCTATTTTACTTGGAATTTCTCTCATAAGTTTTTAGTTTTTAAATAGCGTGTCTCTGCCTAAAACCGTTTTTTATTAATAAATTACAAAATTCTAATTAAAACCTTTGATCTTTCATGACTCTTCTCATAAGTTTGTACATAGATAATTAAATCATACACATTTAATGAAATCATACACATTTGACTTGATACAAATTTTTTTTTGTTAAAAAGATTTTTAATTGTTATTCAATGAAATTACTGCCCGTGCTTAATTTTTCATGAATTATGTTTTAAGAATATTTTTAATTATGTTTTTTAATTACCTTTTGGAAAACCCTTATATGTTTTTGTAATATTTCACTCGTGATATATCATCATGCTTTTTTTTTCTTATGATATTTCAAAGATCGCGGACTACAGATGCATCACTTGTTGGGGATCCTAGATTTTTAAAATTAAACTGGCAGCAGAATAAAATAAGTTTAAAACTTTACCTAGATCCCTATGTTATTCTTAATCGTTGTTAGGAATCTAAGAAGGTTGTATAGATTGTTACCTTTGAAGCGTGGTTGATGAAGACACTATTTTGAAGTTCTCTTCTTCCTGCTTCAATCCACAAGAACATATCTTCTTTATTGCTTCTCCTTCTTCCTTAAAATCAAACCCTAGTTTTTGTATCAATAGAGGCTAGGGTTTCTATATAGTTTTGAAGTAATTAGGATTAATGAAGAGGGAAAGGGAGGAGGTAACGATTTTTGCTATGGGTGGGCATACAAAAATCGTCCCTCCCTTATGTATATATAAGGGAGGCCAACCTAACCCTACTGCAACTCCTAATTAGATCTAAACTGGATCCCACTAGAATCTAGCTAATTATTTTAGTTTCCTAATTCTTTTATAACTCTTATAAAACTTAGGAACTAAAATAATAATCACAAGTTGGTCCACCAAGGACTTGTAATTGAACCCTCCAGATTTAGTGGAATTATTATAAAACCCTCCCACTATTTAATTTGCAAATAGTTCCTCTTCTATTTCTGATATTCGTAAAAACCCTCTGGTTTTGTAACGTTTACAAGTCGACTTCACCAATGAATTATATCTCTCTCCATATACAACACTTATATATGAATAATTCATCGAAAATAATAATCTCACCATGCATGTTAAATATGATAAATTAAATAATTGTTATATCTAGTAACCATAGATGTCAAACAAATTGTTTTTAGGGCATAACCCCAACAATCTCCCACTTGCACTATAAACAATCAAATATCTCCTTTAAACCCATCTCATGGAAATGAGAATCAAAAACCTTCTCTGACAAGGCTTTGGTGAATAAATCAGCCAAGTTATCCGCCGAAGCAATCTTGGTGACAACAATATCACCCCGATTGGTGATATCTCTGACAAGATTGTATTTCCTTTGAATGGGCTTATTGGCTTTGTGACCTCTAGGTTCTTTAGAGTTTGCAACTGCTCCACTATTGTCGCAATAAAGAACAATAGCCGAAGTAGCTTCTGGAATAACTACTAGATCCCCTAGAAATTTCTTGAGCCATACTTCTTCCTTAGCTACTTCGTTAACAGCTACATATTCAGCTTCTGTGGTAGAATCAGTAAGGCATTTCTGTTTGATGCTCCTCCAGCTGATGGCTCCACCACCAAGCGTGAAAACATATCCTGAAGTCGACTTTCTCTCGTCAACATCTGACTGAAAGTTAGAATCTACATAACTGGTTGGAACTAAGTCTATTCCTCCGTACACCAGCACATAATTCTTAGTCCTTCGCAAGTACTTTAGTATATGCTTTATGGCTGCCCAATGCATACGTCCCGGATTAGATTGGTACCGACTAACCATGCCTACAGCAAAACAAATATCTGGTCGGGTACATAGCATAGTATACATGAGGCTTCCCACAGCTTATACATGGGGTACCTTTTCCATGTCTTCCTTCTCTTCAGGAGTATTTGGACATTGATCATTCAAAAGAGAAATGCCATGTATGTACAGTAAGAATCCCTTGACTGAATCTTGCATTGAGAACCTTTCCAGTATTTTATCTATATAAGTGATTTGAGATAGGCCTAATATTCTAGATTTTCGATTTCTCAGAAGTTTTATACCTAGAATGTAGCTAGCTTCTCCCAAATCCTTCATGCTGAAATGATTAGAAAACTAAATTTTAATCGATGATAGTGCTCCTACATCATTCCCAATGAGTAGGATATCATTCACATACATGACTAGAAAAATCACCACATTACCATTAAACCTCTTGTACACACATGGTTCATCAGGATGTTAATCAAAACTAATAGATTTGATTGCCTGATCAAATCTGATGTTCCAACTTCGAGAAGCTTGCTTCAGTCCATATATGGACCTTCGTATTTTGCATACCATATGCCCCTGGTTGTTTGCTACAAAACCATCTGGCTGGACCATATAAATGTCCTCTTCAAGATTGCCATTGAGAAAGGCTATCTTGACATCCATTTGCCAAATCTCATAGTCATAATAAGCTGCAATGGAAAGAAGTATCCTAATGGATTTAAGCATGGCTACTGGTGAAAAGGTTTCATCATAGTCGATTCCCTCTTTCTGAGTAAACCCTTTCGCTACTAGTCTTGCTTTATAGGTTTCAACCTTTCCATCAGGTCCTCGTCCTCTCTTCTTCTTATAAATCCACTTGCACCCAATAGGTTTAATATCGGGTGGTGGATTTACAAGTTCCTAGACTGGATTGGAATATATGGATTACATCTCAGCTTTCATAGCATCCAACCATAATCTCGAATCTGCGTCATTCATTGCTTCATCATAGTTAGAGGGCTTAGTGTCCTGACTATCAAGGACTAATTCAAAAGACTCTCCTAGTAGTATGTATTTAGCATACTTAGGTAGCAGTCTTTTTGCTCTCTCACTACGTCGAAGCAATGGTGGTACAGGTGCAGCCATCGGTTCTGGCTGCTTAGGTTGTATAGGTGGATCAGCTTGAACTGGTGGTTCTAGTTGATCCATATCCACTTGTTCTTGCAAGACTGGAGGATCATGCAGAACATGTGGTATTTCTTCAACCTGTGGTAATGTTTGGTCCCGAACTACCTGCACATTTGTGTGCCTAATTCTGGATGATTCAGGGGCTTCAGTTACGCCTCTATTTATGTAGACGAAGATGAAGTGAGATGAAGAATTATAAATGGCAAAGATACAGAATGACTATACACTGGCTTGTTCACTGGATGTGAACTAGGTGTATATCTTACTCCCACTGTCGAAGCATCCGATAATTCCTCAAGCACAATCTTACTCTGTGGTTTGTAGTTCAATATATATTCCTCCTCGCGAAAGACTGCATTTGTACTAACAAACAGTTTCTGTTCTCTAGGATTATAAAATTGATAACCACGAGTTTCCTTTGGATACCCTACAAATAGGCTAACGTCTGACTTCAGTTCTAGCTTGCTAGACTTTCCTTTCAGCATGTGTGCCGAACACCCCCAGATGTGAAGATGTTGTAAACTAGGTTTACGCCCAGTCCATAGCTCTCTGGGTGTCATAGGAACTGCCTTACTAGGTGCCAAATTTAAAAGGTATGCCGTAGTTTCTAGGGCATATCCCCAAAAGAATAAGGGTAAGGAACTGTAACTCATCATGGACCTTACCATTTCTAATAGGGTCCTATTCTTTCTCTCCGCTACACCATTCTACTGGGGGGTGCCCAGTGCAGTCAATTGGGATACTATTCCATGTTCCACTAAGTATGCTCTAAATAGATTTGAAAGATACTTTCCACCTCGATCAGATCGAATGGCTTTCACTCTTTACCTGTTTGGTTTTCAACTTCACTCTTGAATTCTTTGAACTTTTCAAAGGATTCAGACTTATGTTGCATGAGGTAGATGTAGCCATACCTTGAGTAGTCATCATAAAGGTGATGAAGTACTCATAGCCACCTTTTACCTGTATATTCATGGGACCGCATACGTCTATGTGAACTAATTCCAATAAATCTTTGGCTCTAATGCCTTTCCCAGAGAATGATCTCTTGGTCATCTTACCTTCTAAACAGGATTCACAAAGAAACCATAGTTCAACTTCCAATGAGCTTAGAGACCCATCTTGAACCAATCTTTGGATCCTTTTCAGATTAATATCTCCAAGAAAATATGTAGAATTAGGTGAAGGTGATTTCCTTTTAAGAGAGGAATTTGATGTGTGTAATTCCTTATTGTAAATAGAGGGAATGATAGGAGAAATAAGTTACAAACCATCTACCAACATGCCATATATAATAACTAAACTACTTTTAATTATTAAAACTTTGGAAGAATCAACTTCTAGTTTCAAACCATCTCTAACAAGACAAGAAACAAAAATTAAGTTCCGCCGAACATTTGGCACATAAAGACAATCCTTTAATACTAAAGTCTTATTCTCATTATCATAATAACTAGAAATAAGTCGAACGTGTCCAACAGCAACGACAGCAACTCTTACCTCCGTTCTTAAACTCAGGCACACCTCCCCTTCATTTGGCTGTTTTGTTATCTGGAACCCCTGCAAGGTATTGCAGACATGATTAGTGGCTTCAGAATCAATGCAGCAGGAGTTTGGTGCATAAGAGGCCACATTTGCCTTAACAACTAATGATTCAAAATTACCTGAGGCGTTATTCTTTGCTAGATAATCTCTGCAATTGCGCTTCCAATGCCCTGTTTTGCCACAATGGAAACACTTTCCTTTTGGCTTTGCATTTCCTTTGTCCTTATTTACCTCCAGATGCTTAGCTGCTTGAGATGTTTTCTTTCCCTTCTTCTTCTTGGACTTTTTGCCCTGAGGCTTGCTTCCAAAAGAACTCTCAGCTATGTTAACACTTCCAGCCTTATGTCCTTTCATGATTCCTTCCGCTACTGTCAATTGATTCATCAACTCTAGAAGAGTAGATGACATCTTGTTCATATTGTAAGTCATTTTGAATTGATTGAAAGATGGCGGAAGTGAAGCAAAAATGACATCCTCCTTGTAAGACTGTTGGAATATGGTTCCTAGGGTTTCCAATTCATTGAACAAGGACATCATAGTGAGCACGTGGTCACGAACTGGTGTCCCCTCCACCATTCTACTGTTATATAACTTCCTTGTTGCTTCCTGTTAGGCAAGACGACTGTGTTCAGCAAACATCTCTTGTAGCTCTCGAATGATGTCAGCAGCATAAGGAACACTCTCATACTACTGCTGGAGGACATTGGATAAAGAAGCCATGATATAGCATTTTGCCATATCATTCGCCTTTATCCACTTATAATATCGTTCCTCTTCCTCTTGAGGAGTTTCAGGACCAGGAAGTGCAGGGCATTCTTCATCAAGGATGAATTTGTAGTCTTGTGCAATAAGCAAAATGTCAAGGTTTCTTTTCCAATCCACATAGTTAGGTCCAGTCAACTGGTTTTCTTTCAGGATAATATATAAAGGAGAGAATGCAGACATCTATAATAATGTAACGCCCCGTACCCAAAACACGGGACATTACCATTAGTCTACAAAGAAACTCAAATCCGGAAGAGTCTCCCCTGTAAACTGGACCTTTTGTCACCTGATAAGTACAGTGCATACAAAAATATACACAGCGGAAGCAAATAAAGCTAAATGTATGCACAAGAATTTGCCACCCATAATTCTTTTCTTCAATTAAAATCCCAACATAAGACCAGGAGGCACCTGTTAACACAAGTTCATCCATTCGAAAGCTACCATGTATACCAACCATTATGTTCCACATTTCATTGATATTAAGTATACTGGTGATAACATATGAATATATTTAAGTTTGGTTCTCTATCATAAGATATGTATAACAGAAAAAGAAACTAGTAAAGTTGTAAAATTACAAAACATAGTCTCTAAAAATAGCCCAATGAAATAGACATCCAACTTTGTGACATAACTGATAGGAACCTACACAAAGATAACAAAATGGGCTCCCTCGTCTCAAACGACTCGTCACAGAACCACTTGGGATCCTACCCTGATCCTGAAATGCAAACTGTAAAACCAGGAGAATAAATTGGGTGAGAAACTCAGTAGGTAAGTCAACCATCCTAATACCATCACATGCAGCGGTTAATCCGATAAAAAGTTCAAAAGCATTTATAAAGCAATGCATAGTATATAGTTGATTGAAAACATCGAAAGAAATCCTGCACATATATATATACAAACAATGGTAGTGCATTTCTTTTAGCATAGCCAAGGAACACGACTAGAGTAAACCCTAGTCAGATCAACACCAGTGTTCGGATACCCTCAACAGACACTGGTATGCCACGTGTCCGGAGACCCTTAACAGATAACGCAGCAAAGTAGCATCCGGATACCCTCAACGGATAAATGTGCATAAGTAACATCAACACCAGTGTCCGGATACCCTCGACAGACACTGGTAAGCTACCTGTCCGGATACCCTCAACAGACAACGTAGCTCAAGTAACGTCTGGATACCCTCAACGGACATGTCCGAATACCCTCGACGGACAAAGCGCGCATAAGTCAACGAATGCAGATTAAATATGGGCCCCTATTAATCCAGAGAAAGAGCTCCTCACTGCCCTTTCGTGCCTAACACCCATCGGGCAAGCGTGTGAATCCTTAGCTAAACTAGCTACTCAACACCACCAACAAATATGGCTTACCAAGAAATGATCATGACTTCCCAGACTTCAATAGATACACCCATCTCTCTGGCGTCCCATTCCACCAGAGAGATAAGAACTTCTAAAGACATCTCAGATGACGTGTCACTTCCGATCCATGACACTTCATCCTACAGGAAGTCTCTAACCTTTCATTGGCTTACCTCGACGATAGAGTATACTTAATATATATAAGTCCTGTTTCTTTTAAGTTAAAGTTCGAAAACCATTTTGAAATCCTTTTGAAAACTGATATTCTTTTGGATAGAAATTTCCTTTTGAAAATCCATCTTTTTGAAAACTCATACATCACAATAGCAGGTGCGACTAGCCCTAAAGGTACGACAATCCAAGTCAAAGTAACATAGGCACTAGTCCACCAAAAGCGTACACAGTTATCCTTGGCACCAAGAAAATCCATCATACATGGAAACTTAAAACAATGTCCCAATATTACAAAAGGCTTCTCAAAAACACCATACCATGATATTTCAGCATAAGCTTCCTCTCTTTGCATAAGACATGTTTTACAAAATCAAAGGTCATTGTGAATCACCATTCATGTTAAATGTTCGTAAATCATGATAATTTGTTAAGCATGCATCATTTGTCATAACAAGCATTTTCCAAGTAAAATACAATAACAAGTTCTAAAGTTTTCTTCATCACGATTATCCCTTGTTATCTAAAGTCAAATGCCATGCCTTGGATACAAAATACATACATAATAGTTTGGAAACATGCATTTAAAAATGGTTAGGTGTTATTAAGATGAATTGACCACCTACCTCGAGCGATACAGAAATTGATCATCCTTACCCAAAGAGTCAGCAACACCTAGCTCAATGGCTGGACAAAGAAACAAAAAGATAGAATTAGGTTCTAGTACTTAGAACCAACAAGTCGAATAAGTAGAACAGGAACAATAAAAAATTAAAATTAAGAAACACCAACGACTTAGAGTACTACTCTAAACCTCGCAAGTTAGTAGGATTAGTACTATTACTTCAAGAGTCTCTAATCATCCCTTTTTATCAAAAGACAAGTCAAGACTATATATCACTTAAAGCATCGAATAAGGTGAACTTCACTACAATTCTCCAATATACTAGTAATCCTCAAATAATCCAAAAATAAGTAAACCAGACCATCTTAAACTTAGATTTATTCTCAAGGTCTCCAATATGATAGTTTCATCCAAAATCACCTAGATTCATAGTCTAACATAACCAAGTTGATTTTGAAATGAATCTCCAACATTCCTACATCTATAACCTCAAATTTTTCTTATACAACTCGAGTCCAATCAATTCATTAACATCATAATAATAACTTCAAAAGCAAGAGCTATAAATGCCCATTGTAAGTATCTAATCTATCACTATTCTAATTCAAGCCCAAACAAGGTACTTTTACCATTTAACTAATTCCTTACTTAAAATTAACAAAGTCAGACCAAATTAAGCAAAACTAGTCTATAAAACCCTTCATGAACTTCAGGTTCATCACTAAATAGTATTATTTGAATTTCCTTGTGTTTCCCATCATCCATCAACTCCAAAAGAGGTGAGCTCCACCTTGTCCACAAAACTCATCTAGGCCCTCGAATTCATCATCCAAAAATATCATGCAAGATCCATTTTTATATTTCCCATTATCAACATTATCTTTTTCAAGTAAAAATGTGAAAACAGTAAACTAAAGCCATTTAGTCATCCTCCACCATCATCAACTATATTTGCACGTGGTTATCCGTTATCTAAATAATTTCCAAAATATTCAGCCCATTCATCATTGAACAATAATTTCTATCAATATCCACAATGCTAAACAAATGTAATCACATGAATTCATCAAATTGAAGTCTAAACTTTATATGCTTTAGAAATGGAGGAAGTAAGATCACGAAAAACCAAAAACTTATATCAAATCTCCAAACCTAACAGCCTAAAATTTCATCTTCATCATAAATTTTCATTTTTCTTTAAAAAACCCCAATTTACATCATAAAAATCACAAGATCTAAAGCATTAGGGTGCTGATTTCTCACCTTATCCTCAAAATATTAGCCCATCTCATCACCAAGATCTACAACAACATGAGATGAGGAGCAAAACCCTAGGTTATTATAAATGAAATCAGCTGAAATCTAAAGGTTTTTGGGCTAAAAACTCACCCAAAAGAACTGAAGAAAGATGAGGGAAGGATTGGGGTCGATTTCCCCTTCCTCTCCTTCCTTCTTCTTCTTCTTCTTCTTCACTGCTGCTGCCCTTTTGCTGCTGCTGCTCCTGTCCCCCTTTTTTTCTCTCCTCTGCAGTTGCTGCTCCTCTCTTCTTCTCCAACGATCTCTATCTTCCTCTCTCTCTCTTCAACGATCTCTATCTTCTTCCCTAAGTCTTTCCTTCTCTCAACGCACTCTCTCTACTTCTCTCTCTCTCTATCGAGTCTCCCTCTCTCTTTCTCTTTAGCTCTTTCTCTATTTCTCTCCTGCAGCTGTTGCTGCTGTTCCCCCTTTCTTTCTCTTCTCTAACGCCCTCTCTCTCTCTCTCTCTCTCTCTTTAGCTCTTTCTCTATTTCTCTCCTGCAGCTGTTGCTGCTGTTCCCCCTTTCTTTCTCTTCTCTAACGCCCTCTCTCTCTCTCTCTCTCTCCCTCTCTCACTCTCTAACGATTTTCTTCTCCCCCCTCTTTCTTTCTTTTTTTTTTGCTGAAACAAAACCTCTAATTAGAGGAGGAGGCGGTGGTGAAGAACAGATTGGGGGAGAGGGGTGGCGGGTCTAGTTTGGGTCACGGGCTGGGCTGCGGGTCAGGCCAACCCGTGTCCCCCCAAACCTAGCTTAAAAAATCCCCCTTTTTTGTTTTTATTTTAGCTCACTTCTCAGCCTCAAATATGTGCATGCTTTACGCATATCGTCCCAAGTGTTCCGCCTTTGATACGTAGGTCACTGACTAGTTAGGTCGAGTGGTGGGACTGAGTTCACGGGGTTTCACAAATAATATGCATAAAATAAAACAAAAGTGAGATAAGTTAAAACTTTTATTTATTATAATACCCTCATATTATATTATAATAAATATCAGAATCCTAATCAATTGTATACATTCATCAGTCCTTGGGGTCATCTGAAAGTATACCTATATTAGGTGGAATTGTGAATTCCATCGATTTAATTTTTCGGTAATCTCATGCCAAATTAAATCAATATCTGATTTGTTTAGCCTCCGATGAAATGAAAGACTCCCGTTCCTTAGGGAAGCATTGTCTTTCATTTCTCAGTTGAGTGTGATCCACAGTCTCGGTTTAAAATGCTAGATTAATAAGAACAGTTTCCTTGGGGAAATCTATTCAAACTATCTAGTTTAAACCTCAACCCTAAAAGCAATCCATGCTAATAATCGTTTAGTACGTGCTATTCCTTGGGGCATTACCACGCCTAAACTTATCCATAGATTGATTGTGGAAGGCTATGGGATTAAATCTATATTGATTAAATCCCTTTCCCACTCAATTTCTTATAAGAGGGATTTTTGTATACATGTGTATCTTATTTTACATACAGTTAAGATTAAGTTTTCGCAACCAGAAGTGCTCTCTAGTTACTACCCACATTTCACCCGTTCATATAGTTCACTCGAGACACTGGCCGTGCGCTACGTAAATCCGAAGAACTGCCTCAAAATCTGTCCCCTGAATACTGGTAACCCTGTCGGCGTTACTTACGTGTCAAGTGATTCCGTAGACCTCACTTGGCGATTCTGTAGACCTCGCTTGGAGAGGACCAGGCCTATATAAGACCTAAACTATGTTTGCACATAAGCCAAACAAGTTGATTATGCACACATTAAGCTTATGGAGGTTTCTTACTCATTCTTTAGGTGTTCACAAGTGCTTATCATCATGGAAGCAGTTCACAAGAAGTTACATATGTATTCTAAACTCATAAATACATATTCTTTAATAGTATGCATGTATATAAACATTATATCCTTCATACATGAGCTAATTACGCAAAAGAAACTCATCAAAAACACTTTCAGGGTAAAAAGGCTAGTAGGTATCGATACACCTTCAGTGGGTATCGATACCCACTTTCAGACGTGGGAGGTATCGATACCCTCTAGATTGGGTATCGATACTTGCCCCATCTGTCAGCTGGTATCGATACCACCTATAGGGGTATCGATACCCTCTGGGTTTTCTCGCGATTTTGAGTTTGTTCTTCAATAAAACTCTGAGGAAATATGGTTTTTCTCACCTGCAACTTTAGGGAATCATATAGCCATCGAATATTCATAGATTCCATGCATTCTAACCATTAGAAACATGCACACATCATACGATCATGGATTACTTGCACTCATTCATATAGTTAACATATAAACAACATAAAATCTAGGTTTTCATGCATTCAATCATTAAGAAAGCATACAAACATCATAGAAAACCCAAATCTACACCAAAAGAGCAAGTTACTACTTGCTTTGAATCACCAAAGAGGTTGAATCCCTGAGAAGAAGAAGAAAACTCTGCTACAATGGCGTCTGGGCTTCTCCTTCTCGCTCTCGATCCTCTGCGATCAGCCTGCCCAAAACCCTAGGTTCTTCTCCTTGGATTCTCTCTTCTTCTCCTCCAGCCGATTCTTTCTCTCCCTCTTCCCTTCTCTTGGTCGACTAAAACAAGGAGGTCTTGGGTTTAGTTTGTATTTATAACAAGTTAGAAACCCAAACTTTCTAAAACTCTAATAGGGTGCCCTTAACATAAGTGGCTGCCCCTAAACCTTTGTAATTTAAATTATAGGGGTATTACACTTTTACTTACAAATGGATTAGGTATATATAGGACTTTTACTTGCAAATAGATTAAGTATGAATGTTACTTTTAATTCCACATGGATTTGGAATATGCGGTACTTTTACTTGCAAATATATAAAGTATGCAAGTTACTTAATTTTACTTTCACATTATTTAATGAATAAGATGCATTGCTTGCACACAAAAATTCGTAGATGAATGAAAGAAATCAGACCAACTGCCCATGCTTAGTTCGTGGATGTCTGTTACTCTGAACTTAGAGAGACAAAGATAAGGAAAGATGGAAGAGAAGAGATAAAGAAAGCATGGGTTCGATCTATAAATGTGTTGTTTGACCACCATAGGATTTTGAACTTGAGCTTAAAATCTAGAGTCATAAAGAAAATGAAGGTTTTCTTCATAAGATCTAGTACTATTTATATTTTTTTACTTTGGGTTGTATGCTTAAAATTTAGGAGTCATACTGCTTGCATTCTGTTAGCATATTGTTAGTATATTGTTAGCAAATACAAATTGGGCTATACTTTTATTCTGATAATGAAAAAATAGAATCAAACAGTTGTTATTAATAAGAAATTAAAAGTTATTTATATTTATAAATTTAAATTTTATAGAAGAGAATGATTACACGTTGCAACTTGAGTTTAATGTATTGTGAACCCTCCTTGAAAGTGGGTTTACAAAATTACATTCTAAAGAGGGTATATATGCTAGTCCCAAATTGCTATGCTACAATTAACAGATGCTTAAATGATCAGATGATGTTTGTCTTAGTTTTATTTTTTTATTTATTTTAATTCTAATTTCTAGAACTGAGCTGAGGAATGTAATCTCGTTGTTGCTTCCTTATTGAGGTGTTGTTATTCAAGTGAGGTGCTAGTTGTTGCTGCAAGTTTAATAAAGTGTTGCCGCTTAAGTGAAGATATTCAAGTGGTGTAGCCATGCAGCTCAAAGCGCAATATACTTTGTCTTCAGTTGTTGTAAAGTGAAAAGATAAAATGTGAATCTTCCATATACAGATGTTTATTAAGTTTGCATTATTGATAACTTTGAATGAATTTTCTTCCACAAAATATACCTAAAATTGTTACACCAATTTATTCGACAAAACAAAAAAGAATGAAAAATGAAATTTTATTATTATTTATACCTGAAATTGTTACAAAAAATTTATAAATTACATTTTCAGTTAACTTTACATATGTCAAATAAAAAAAGTTCAAAAGTGCATATTACTTTACATGTATCATAAAAAGTAAGAAGCATTACAAAAAAACCATCATTCAGAATCTTGCTTTTAGTCCTAAACTTTCTTTTAAAGGTGTTAAAGCTACAAAGATCTTCTACAAAACATTGCAAATTGATTCCTGATTCAAAACCTCGGAACTCCAAAACTTCGCCTCTAAATATCTGCTACCTACATAATAGAAGCGAGTGATCGACATCGACGAGACAACCAATGTCAAGACTTCATATCCCAAAATAATACAACTTTTGTTTCATCTGTAAAGAGATAAGAAATTCAGAACATATACTAGTCTGAAGGAAATCATATCAAAACATCCAGTAGGTTCTAATTTTATTATTGATTACTATGAAAAAAATAAAAATAGAAAGTGAGAAAACCTAGAATTCCCATTCCTAAGCGTATCCAATTAACAACTATTGAATGATACCTTTCTTCTTAACTTATTAGAACTTCACTGATAATGGTAAAAAAAAAAATCTAAAGACCACTAATTTTAAAATTACTAATAAAATAACAAGCATGTAGAAGAACAACAACATAGTTCACCTTATTCTTTGTTAGCGTACTTGTTACCATATTATTAGCAGATTATTTGCATAAGAGATGCTTTTCGGACCTGCCTATGCATCTGTCTAGTGGGACAGATTGAGGTGGCACCCAACATCCACCACTTAATGTGTGTTTGTGGGGTCCATACATATACAATGGGTGGTAGATGTAGGGTGCCAGCTCAATCTGTTAAGTGGGATAGATTTTTGGGCCGTCTCAATATCATTTTTATTGTTAGCATACTCTTATCATAACTCACATTGGATTCTGTATTTTTGGAGGTTGCTCAAAAAAACATCTTGATCAACTGTCATTTCATAATTTAAGAAATAAAAAGGAAATAAAAGCTACAAAAAAAAGCACAACAAAACATGAAATTTTTATGATTTTTTGTTTAAACCAAAACTTAAGAAATGGAATGTACCTTACTTGGAGAAATTCCTCAAGATACCACAAATTACACAAGTTTTCATCTACTCATCTCACATTAGTTTTATACTAATAAGTATAACAACTAGTAGCTATATAATGACAGAGCCCCAAAAGATGCATAATGCATAGAAATAATTTCTATAGTTGTTTTGGAGAGAATTTCTATATCTGAACTTGAAATGACAAGGTTTATGGCATGACGTTAAGATTGTAAGTCAAGCAAAATTATTGCTACAAAATTAGGGGTTGCTGCTACGAATAAGTGAAATACCCCTATTTGTAGTATAATGCTAGGATTGTAATGGGTTTGTCTATGGCTTTTTATAGTTGTGGAAATTGTAAACAGGGTTAGCGTATATGAAGAAACACAAATCTACAGTTCTAAATGAACTATGTAGTTTAACAAACTATGTAATTTACAGTTCTATGTAATTGCATAACATGTTCTAAAGTGTAATCATTGTAAAAATCATTTTTATTAAAAATAAAAACTTAAAATTTGTATTCAAGTTCAATTTATCTTAAAATAAGAGAAAATCCAATGTTTTTTTCAATAAAAAGAGAGATTTGGGTACTTTCGAAAATACATCTTAGATCACTACTTTTCTTAAAATCTGAAATCTATACCAAAATATATAATTCATATGATATTAGGGTTTCTCAACTCTAATTCAATTTTCCATAAAACAGACCAAAAGTTAAGTATTTAAAAATTAAACCTTAACCTATCTAATTTTAACAAGAGTACAAGAAATTACTAATTTTCTATCAATCTTAAAACGTAAGGTCTGAACCAGAACTTAATTAATAAAGCAAAAATCTAGGTTGGTTTATTAAATTTTCGTTTTTTGATCAAAACCCCCAATATACATCATCTAAACAACTAAAGTAAGAGGTTGATTGGCAAAATCTTACCTTACATGGGTTTAAAATCTTGAAATACATTCATCAAGCTCGGATTTGACCTCCAACACCATTAATCTACCCTAAAATAAGGTTTTGGTTAAAACCCTCGATTTTTCTTTCATACAAACAACTTAGAAGACTGATTTACAACTCCGACATTTAGAAATCGACCCAAAAATGCCATCAACATCATCCTCTTCACCTCCTCCTTTCACCGTCTCTATATACCCTTCATCTTCTCCTCCTCTCAAAATCCCACTCTCATTCTCCTGTTTTCTTTCTTCCTTTTTTTTGTTTAAGTTTGATAAGGGAGAGAAATAAGAAGAGTCTCGAATCTTAGGGGCAAATCTGTCCGAAAATTTAGAATGGGATTACAATTATGTGACCATTGTTTGGACGAATTATTCAGCTGAGTACACCCATTGATCGGTGTACTCAGTCAAGTTTCCCAAATAAGTTATGGAGAAATTTTAGAGTTTTGGAAAGAAGAAAATAATAGAAAGAGAGTAAGTGTGGTCGATCTCTCCATAGGAGAGGATCGACCCACACATGCTAAGTTTTGTTAGGAATCCCATTTTCACAGAAAACTTAGAAAACTTATCCTAAATTAAATGTAAGGTTATTTTTGGTAATTTAGCAAGGTTTGGGATCATTTGAACCATGGATCTAATCTAGGGACACTTGTAAACATCCTAGTGAGTCTCCATGAATTTTAGAAAATCAATTGGACACAAAAAAGGGCCATAATGTGGGAGTCGGCCAAACATAAAAAGGGGGTCGATCTCTCCTCTATTCTTTCCCTAAAATATTGTTACCTAGTTAGCTAATCTTCTCACTAAGATAAACATAAAATACTAAGGTTTCTCATAAAGTTGAAATAATGTGAACCCTTGGATGGTGATCAAGTGATCACCACCTTCCAATCTTAGAAACCCAAACCGTGTAGCTTGTGGGAGTAGTTTTCCTTATAAAAAAAATTTATAAATCTCTATCTTGGTCAAGGAAATAATTAGGGAGAGTTTTAATTTAGAATTTTCGTGCTAATTAATTACACCAATTTTTGGAAGCCCAAAACTCTTAAAAAAGATAATTTTTTAAGCCCAAATTGCCCCCAAGGTTGGTAGGGACCCCAAGGAACAAAATTCTAGGGTTTTTGGGGTATTTTGGTAAGTATACAATGAGATATTTTTTCATTAATAAAGAAAAACGAAAATTAGTTTAAAGATTAAATAAATTAGACTTTTAGGATATTTTTAAATTGAGAAAGATCTAGGGGAGATGGGGGGATCGACCATAACCTAGTCGTCCCCCATTTGTTAGGTTTTGTTTCAAAAAAAAAAAGGAGAAGAGAGGGAGAAAAACGGCAGCAGCTTCAAGGGCCTGATTTGGTGTGTTTTGTTCTTCAAAAACTTAGAAAAAACTCAAGGTTCTAAAGCTTAGAGGAAGGGGAAGAAACTAGTGGATCAACCGTCACCAAATCGTGAGGTAAAGGTAGGGGAAACGCGGGTAGTTTGTGAGTATAAATTTATTATTTTCTCTTTGATTTGAAGTTGAATATATGTTCATGAAGGGCTGATTTCCATGAACTAATAAATGTATATATATATAGATGTTACATGTGTTGATATATTTCATGATGTATAAATCCCATGAAAGATAATAAAGAAATCGTTCTTCTAATAAGTAATAATGAGATGTGATGCATGGTTTGATGGGTTATTCCAAGTCATGTCCTCCAAGGTAAGGGATTCCTGCAGAAGATCGTACGATATACGATGGAAAGAGAAATCTAAGGATTTAAACAAGAAAAAGAACCAATTATTCGGTCTGAAATATTCAGTAACATAGATGATTTTTATTTTGATTTTTTGATGTTCATTATATGAAATATTTTTGTTTGATATGTTGTTTGTACTGTGAGGGATGATTTATGAATCCCTACTGAGCGTTGGTTCACCCTGTTCGTTTCATCCTTTATAGATCAGTGAAAGAGATAAGTAGGAACGCAAGTTGTGGTGCATTTGAGAAGAAGAAGACTAGGTAAGTCTTTTATGATACTTTATTATATTTTATTTACTTGTATAAGGGTTAAGGAAGTTATTTGGACAAGATGGGATGTTTTTACGTTGATTTGATAGTATTTCGGTTTTGAATAGTAGGCTAGATTCTCTGACCAGCAGTTAGTATTTTAAATATAATTCATATCTCATTCATGGGATTTTAATTTTGATTATATCTTTGGATTAATGAGATCAAGGGAAGTTACAGTAAAAATTTAATAATTTTAGAAGAAGGATAAGTTTCATTTTTATATTTTTAAATCTGATGTAAGTGTACTGAAAGTTGATATCGAATTCACTTATGCTAGTTTGCACCTAGATTCTAGAAGAATCCTTCAGGAATTAGACTTTGGCCAAAACATGAAATATGTGCGGCTCTGAGTTATTTTTAGAAGGTTCTAACGGAACCTGATTCTGACACCTAGAGCGCAGGCTATAAATTTTTAACTGAATGTCATGCAGAATCTATCTACTGCATGAGGTTTAATTAAAGTGTTATTCTATGTATGTTTTTCTGTCAAAAAATTATTTTAAAAATATGGTGAGAATGTAGTTACGTTTTTGAATAAAATCCCAGAAGGGTTACAGTTTTGAACACTTAATACAAAGTATAGCATCCAGCAAATTTATCAATTCACTGCTGGCATATTTTATAAGAAATAAAAAGGCTCCATGTGGACCCTAGAACCCTAGTCAGACCCAATGACTTGCTTGGGCCTATGGTCAGGCCCAACCATATTAAGTTTTGTTTTGAAAACCCTAAATTAGACGTGGACCCAGTTCGACTTAGCTGGCTAAGACCCAAACTCAGTTTAGTTAGGCCTGAGCTGACCAAGCCCAGTAGAGTTAGACCTAAATGTATTTTAGAAACCCGCTTAATTAATGATCTAGGCTTTGGATAATTATGCTCAGGTGAAGTGTAAGTACACCCGAGGTCCGGGATGTTACAGAGGTGGACTGGGATTAGGGACAAAAAAAGAGAGATCAACGAAAACAAAAGAAGAAGCATAAGCCTAATCCCAAGCAGACTCCATGATCTCAAGCCTTCAGAGAAACTCGGGCTCAACCGAATAATAAAGGGGCACGAAAATACTACAGATGCAGAGCAGAGGGACACATCGTGAGAAATTGCCCACAAACACCACAGGGATAAGGAAATGGAGCAAATAAAAATCGTCCACAGGGACAGGTGCAACCACAACAAAATGTACAACAACAGGGTGGACAGGGATGGGTCATAGGACAA
This sequence comes from Macleaya cordata, assembly GCA_002174775.1. Lineage (NCBI taxonomy): Eukaryota > Viridiplantae > Streptophyta > Magnoliopsida > Ranunculales > Papaveraceae > Macleaya > Macleaya cordata. The sequence continues at coordinate 43,891 of MVGT01001498.1, read as the reverse complement.
CAGAGACCTAATAATCAACTACAGCAGTATAGCCACCTCAGCAGGGTCAGCCCAGGGCGCAGGGATACGTTAATCATCTGGCACCACTAAAAGTGAAAGCAGAAAATGCAGTCATTGAAGGTAGATTTCTAGTCTATAGCTCTTGGGCCAAAATATTATTTGATTCTGGTGCTACACACTTGTTTATGTCTGTACACTTTGCCACATGTCTTGGCCTTAAAGTTACACCTCTAAGATTCATTTTGCATATCGCATCACCTGTAGGGAGGACTGTTGCACTAAGCAATGTGTGTAAGGATTGTCTTATTATTTTTGCTGATTGAGAATTAACATCAGATCTCATACTCATGAATATGGTTGGGTATGGCGTGATTCTCGGGATAGACTGGTTGTCCTTCCATTGTGCCACCCTAGATTGTTATGAAAAGAAGGTCACCTTGTTTGCACCGGATGGACAAAAGTTGTCAGTCCGGAGAGACAGAGATAGGATCATTAACCCATTACAACCGGGTTTGATTAGGCGTAGATGTACCAACGAACATCGACCGTTGTTGACTTTCCTGGAGGACAGTGAAGCTGTAAGAACTCAGGAAGGAAATATTCCCATTGTACAGGAGTTCATAGATGTATTCCTTGAGGAATTGCCCGATTTACCTCCCTAGAGAGAAATAGAGTTTGTTATTGATGTGCAACCAGGAACCAAGGAAATTTCAATTCCACCTTATCAAATGGCTCATGAATTTAAAGAACTAGAAAAACAGTTGAGAGAATTGCAACAACTTCAGTGCATCACTTTGGGGAGCGCCTGTATTATTTGTACGAAAGAAAGATGAGTTAATGAGGCTATGCATTGATTATCAGTAACTCAACAAGACCACAATCAAAAAATAGGTATGCACTTCCCAGAATTGATGATCTTTTTTACCAGTTGAAGGGAGCTAGATTTTTCTCGAAGATTGACTTGCGGTCAGGATATTACCAGCTCAGAATAAGAGAAAAAGATATCGCAAAGACAACCTTTTGAACGAGGTCTGGGCATTTCGAATTTTTGGTAATGCCTTTCGGGTTGACCAATGCACCAACAACTTTTATGGACCTGATGAACCGAGTCTTTTGACCCTATCTAGATTGTTTGTCATTGTATTTGTGGATGATATCCTGGTTTACTCAAAAACTCGAGAGAAATACGAAGAACACCTGAGGACAGTGTTGTAAACCTTAAGAGAGCATCAATTGTACGCCAAAAAGAACAAATGTGACTTTTAGATGACTGAAGTGTTATTTCTTGGGCATGTAATATCTGAATAAGGAATTGCAACTGATCCATCAAAGATTGCAGTAGTAGTGGGCTGGGAACGACCGAAGAACATCTTTGAGTTCCGAAGCTTTTTAGGCTTGGCTGGCTACTATCGGAGGTTCGTTGAAGGTTTTTCGAGTTTGGCAGCTCCTCTTACCCGCTTAACTAAGAAGGGCATAAAATTCGAGTGGAGTTAGGAGTGCGAATAATCTTTTGAGAAGCTCAAAGAGAAACTGACAACGACACCGATTCTAGTAACACCTGAACCATGGATCAGATATGTCGTATACTGCAATGCATCGAGGATTGGTTTGGGAGGAGTTCTAATGCAGGAAGGAAAGGTGGTGGCATACACTTCACGACAACTCAAAGAAGACGAGAAAAACTACATTACTCATAGCCTTGAACTTACAGCAGTGGTTTTCACACTGAAACTTTGGAGGCACTATCTTTACGGAGAGAAGTTTGAAGTATACTCGGATCATAAAAGTCTGAAGTACATTTTCACGCAAAAGGACCTGAACTTGAGGCAAAGGAGATGATTGGAGTTCCTGAAGGACTACGACTTTACCGTGAATTATCACCCAGAGAAAGCAAACATGGTGGCGGATGCACTCAACAGGAATCATCAGGGAACAGTTGCTATGATGTGGTAGACGGTGGATGAGTACCATCTATGGGTAGAAAAAGGTGACAGGGGAGCATACTTAGCCAATATGGTGGCAGAACTGGGAGTTATCAAGCAAATTGTAGAGGCACAAAAGTAGGATATCAAGCTACAGGAAGTTTTGGGAAAACTCGGAACTAACGAAGCACCCGAAAGATGGACACAAAGAACCGATGGGGGATTAAAGTTCCAAGGGAAGTCATGTGTACCTGAGGATGAAGCACTTAGGAAGGAGATTCTGATTATGGCTCATGAATCAGTTTTTGCCATACACCTGGGGAGCACAAAAATGTAAAATAAATTGAAACGACATCTTTGTTGGAAAGGAATGAAGAAATACATCAATCTGTATGGTTTAAAGTGCATTATCTACCAACAGGTGAAGATCGAGAACCAGAAGACGGCAGGACCACTGAATTTGCTCTGTGTAGCAGAGTGGAAATGGGACTTTGTCACAATGGACTTTGTGAGGGATTTACCTAAGACCAAGCAACGTTTCAATAATGTGTGGGTCATTATTGATCGACTCACGAAGGCTGCACACTTTTTGGCTGTAAGAAGTACAGATACGATCGCTACTTTAAGTAAGTTGTATATCCGAGAGATCGCAAAATACCACGGCGTGCCATTATCAATCGTCTCGGATAGAGACCCACTGTTCACCTCCAAGTTTTGGGAAAGCTTTTAGAAAGCAATGGAAACGCAACTTGATCTCAGTACGGCACATCATCTGCAAACAGATGACCAGTCCGAACGAATAATTCAAGCACTAGAGGACATGCTGAGAGCTTGTGCTTTAGATTTCATAGGGAACTGGCATGATCAGTTACTATTCGTGGAGTTTGCATATAACAACAGCTATCAGGTAAGTATTGGTATGGCACTATACGAGGCACTGTACGGGAGACCATGTCGAACCCCACTGTGCTGGACAGAGGTCCGAGAAAAAGGAATCTTAGGACCAGAGGTAGTTCAAGAAACCATGGAGAAAGTTCAGCTGATTAAGGAACGACTAAAAACTATGCAGAGCCGATAGAAGAACTATGCAGATAACCGTAGGAGACCCTTAGAGTTTCAAGAAGGAGACCATGTGTTCCTGAAAGTCAGTCCTCAGCTTGGAGTCAAGCGATTCAGGAACAAAGGCAAACTTACCCCGAGGTATATTGGGCCATTCCAAATTCTCGAACGAGTTGGGGAGTTAGCATATCGCCTAGCCCTACCACTACAGCTGGCGAAGGTACACAACGTGTTTCACATTTCCATATTACGAAAGTATAACCCAGACCCTGGCCATATAATTGAGTGGTAGGATGTTCAAATCAGCGAAGATGTGAGTTATGAAGTGGAACTTATCCAAATACTGGAATCCAAAGAATAGGAACTTCGTAATAAAACAAAGTAGTTCGTGAAATTCTAGTGGCCACACCACATGCATGTTAACTTTAAGGTCCTTGCTAAGTTAACTAACAAAAAAACTGTGAGAGGTGTTCCAAAACTGTGCAAAGAGGTTGATGGCAAGTGTGGAACGTGTTTAGTGGGAAAGCAAACACGAAGCTCACACAAAGCCTCTAAAGATATTCTCACGACTAAACCTCTTTAAGTAATTCATATGGACCTTATGGGTCTAATGAGAACTCAAACCATAAGAGGTACTAGTTATATTTGGTTATGGTTGATGATTTCTCTCGATTCATTTGGGTAGCTTTCCTCCGAGAGAAATCTGATACTTTTGATGAGTTTTTTGTTATTGCACAGAGAATTTAAAATGAACAAGTGAGAAAGATTAAAAGAATTCGAAGTGATCGAAGAACCGAATTCTATAACACCAAAATTGAAGACTATTATGGTGAACAAGGAATGAAGAGGATATGCAAATTAAGCACCCGGAACTCTTTGCAGGTAATCCCTATACCTTGTAGCTTAAATTTCGAGAAAAAATTTTCTTTTAGGGGATAATAATGTAACACCCCAAAGAATTTGTGGGCCACATGTATGGTGACAACGTGGGGGACGTGCATGGCAAGTGGCGCCAAGCACATGAATGTTGGTATTGCCACACGTGATTTTTGTGTGATGGATGAAGGGGCTGATGGAGTGATTCCTACCCTTTGATGTAATGATTCATCGTGTGTAGGATGAGAGAGAGATCATTGCAAAAATATATTTGCATGGAATGAATTGTAGTAACTTTTGATTGTGATAAATGTGGGCACGTATGAATTCATATACATACATGTATACACTAAATAAATAATTAGTGATATACAGAAGGGAAAATAACCGTGTGGACCCCACACCCATGCAAGAAAAACGTGGTAACCCTAGGGGTTAGGAAACTAAGTCTTGTGGGTCACTAAATGTTGTTTTAGATAAGAGATGTTTTAGGAAATAAATCTTGAGGAGGTTTTACAGTTTTGAAAAGTAGAGAGATTTGTGGTCGATCTCTCCATAAGAGAGGATTGACCCACACAAACCTAAATCCCATATAAATCTCTCTTTTACATAAAATATAGAAAATCTTACCAATTTTAGAGGGAGATTTATTTCTAATTATCTAATGAATAATGGGAACATCAGAACCATTGGATTTACTAGTGAAACACATGCTGACATCCTAATAGGTCTCCACATATTTTTGGTAGGATTTTATACACATGATAATACCCTTTTGATATGGATCGATCACACCAAGGGGTAGGTGTCGATCTTCCCATGTGATGCCAACTTCTTTCCATTATTAATTTTAGGTATTTTGTTAGCTAAATATTCTAATAAGGGTAGTTTTAAATAATGGAAGTTTCCTATAACTATATGAACCGTTGGATGAGGACAAAGTAATCACCACCATCCATATACATTAAACTCTAGCCGACTAGCCTTGTAGAAAATGATCCCACCTTGCCTAAATTACTAGAATTTATACTTTTTGGTTAGTTAAAAATATTTAACAAAGTGGGAGACTAGATTCTTAGAAATTCCTAAAGATAGAGATATCTAGGAGAGAGAAAAGGAAAGGATTGACTATAGCAATAGCCGATCCCTCCATTCTCTCCACTTTTGAAGAGTTGTTTAAAAAAAAAAGAGAGAGAGAAAGAGAGAGGGATCGACCAACCCTAGGTACCCTATTGGAGCCACTCCCTTCTTCATCAAAACTAGAAAAGAATTCAAGGAGAAAAAAGCTTGTGAACATAGGTTGATGTCCATCATCAAAGCTTTGATTCGATAAGTTTCGCGGTATAAGGTAAGGGAAAATGTGGGTGATTGTAAGTATTACCTTACATGTTTTAATCTTATTTTGATGATTTTGTTCATTAAGGATTTGATTTCCATGAACTAAAATGCATAGATTGCATGTTGTAGTTATTTTTTATGATGCTTTAGTTCTATGAAAAGTTATGCGAATAAATTAAATATCGGTTAATGATCAAATAAGAAAAATATGAGAGGGCTACTTTGTAACGTTTGGTTTGATGGGTAATCCCAAACCACGTCCACCAAAGTGTGGGATTCCTGCAAAAAATCGTACTACGTATGATGGATAAACGTCTATGGATTTAAAAACCATAAACATGCATGGTGAAATCGGTGAAGTATGTTGCTATTTTTATTTAATTTTGCATGTATTATTTTTATGCTTGTGAAAGATTGTTCAATAGTTTCCCTACTAAGTAGGCTCACCCCCTTTTGTTCCATCTTTCAGAGATAAGTGAAAGGAGTTGAGTAGATTTTTGGCAATGTGTTCGTGGAGAGGAAGACTAGTTAGGTCTTTTTAGTTCTTTTATTACTCTTCTAAACTTGAATAAAGGTGTGATTACAACTTGGACATGCCGGGATGGATTCATGGGTTGTTTTGTTAAATTTCTGATTTGATATAGTGTGATGGGTTTACTAACCAGCAGCCAGTTTTTAGATCATTATTGAAGTTTTGTATTTTAGATTGGAATTCCGTTTATTTTTCTGGATTTGTTAGATCCAGGGGAATTTGGTGTTAAAGTTTCAAGATTTTATGATCTGTGGAATTCAAGTTTTCCGATTTTAAATAATAGGTGATGTGTAATGAAATCTATCAACTGTTGACGCATAGGCTAGATTGTGCCAGTTTTTTGGGCCAATTCTTATAGAACTGGACTTGGGCCACACATGTAATTATGTGGCTCTGATCTAGTTTCACAGGGATATGACGGATCATTATTCTGACATCCAAAGAATAAATTATAAATTTTTAAATGAATGTTGTACAGTGACCATCAGTCTGTACGTATTTTACTTAACCCATTATTTCATGTAAGTTCTTTTTTCCTAAAAGTATTTCAAAAATATAAAATGAATATCATAAGATTATGAACAGATCCATATGTAGTGCATTCGATTTGGCCAAGTAACGGGTGATGAAGTAGCCTGTAAGATTAGAAACTCCCGACAGGTACTATCGTTGCTTTATGGCACTTAGGGTTTATGGACCCTAGGTCCCTTGACCTGACCTTGTGACTTGTTCAACCCTCGACCGAGGTCAACATGTAAGAGGGGTCAACCATGTGCTGACTTAGAAGTAGACCCCAGTTGGTTACTTGACTTGGACCTAGACCCGTTAATTGGACTCAAATGGATTGAGCCCAAGTTCGTTGGCCCAATATTACTTTTCAAAACCCACCCAAACAACGTTCTGGGCTTTGGTTATTTACACCCAAGTGGGGGCGTAAGTACACCCAAGGTACGGGATGTTATAGTAATAAACTAGAGCTTTTGTAATTTTTTTTCTCTAAAAGTATATTTTATCTAGATCTTTCATAAAATTTGTCTATCTAAATTATATTTTCACAAACCAAATCTAGATTTTTCACAAACTAAATCTAGATTTTATTCTAAAAGAATCAAACAATACAATGAAAATGGCCTTTTAAGAGGAAGATGGACTCAAAATAACTTTGCACAATAAAAATTGAAACAATAAAACTTTATGTACATCAAAACAATGTGCAAAAATTGAAAAACATAAACAAAAATTAATTTGCATAAGAAATAAAACTATGTCATGTACAACAATATAAGCTAAAAATGGCATAATTACGAAACGTGTAAAATTAAAATTGCATAAGAAAAAATGTTTTTGCATTTGCACAAATAAAATTAGGATTAAATCTGGAATTGAAAAATAATAGTATTTTGCAAATCAAAAAAAAAATTTAAATTAAAAACATACAAAAGAAACTATTACTACGAATCAGTGTAGCATAAAATATTATTACTAACCTAACCTAAATATGGAATTGAAAAAAAAGAAATAGAAACATACTTGTTTGTAGATAAATTAAAATCAATGTTCTTCGTGATGATTTTAACTCTTTAGGATGATGAAAACACAAAAACTGCAAAAAAAAAAAAGAATATACGTAGAATTTCATCAAAGATAAAATATTTAATTATTTTAGATATTCTAGAAAATACTACTAAAAAGAATTTGATTTAAAAAAAAGAAACCAATAAATGAAAATAGTCAATAAAGCAACATTTAAGAAATAAAATCTATGAAAGATATTATCTTCTAACTAAATAAGGGTAAAAAGAGAATAAAAAATAAAAGATTTACTCCATGATTTGGGCTAGTAGAGTAAACAGATATATGATCCCTAAAAAAGTGGGTGACGGTAAAATCAATAAAAAAAATAGGAGTTTTGGCTATTATGAAATGTTTGTGGAGTTTTTAGTATTTGACAGCCAAAAATAGGAGTTTTGAGCAAAATTATATATTATTAATTAAACCAATTGCCTTTTTTGAGGCTTTTCACATTCAAAACCCTTGAAAATATTTTTTCTTAGAAAATATATAAGGATATTTTTGTAACTTTTTACCCCTCAAAATTAAACAATATTGACATTTCACACTAAACCCTCGTCACTCCCTTAAATCTCTCTCAAATCTCAACAATTAATTTGTTCTATGTATTCAATTAAAAAAATTAAAACTAACAAAACTCATTTATTTTTTCCTTAATTCTATTTCCATTTCCCTACTATTTTCGTAGTCACTCCCAGCGTAACGAACACGTACAATGTATGTACATGTGCACTACACTTGTTCTATATAGAGATATCAAAAGTTATTTTTTCAGTTTTTTTTTACATTTTGGGTTGTTTTCAAGATTATATCCCAAAATTTAGGGGTGCACAAAATTGAGGCGAACTACCGACTGACTGGATTTAAATAGATCCAATTGGTTATTTTAATTAGATTGGATGTTGTTTTTCAAAAACCAAATTAATTGGATCGGTTAATGAATTGACTCATAACAAAACCCACATAAACTGAACCGCGACCAAAATATATATAATATATACTATTTAGTATAGTTTATCACTAACTTATCTATACTACTATATAATGCAAATACTTAAGTGAAGCCCATTTTGTTAAAACTTTCTAAAATACCCTTATGTATTTTTTCTATTTAGAAATAATTTTTGGACCGACAGGTTTACAAAATTGGTACCAGACGCTTTATGTGGAAGGGTGGGACTACTTTTCCCCTCCCAAAAGTGTTTCGAAGTGTTTCGAACTTATATGGCAGTGGGATTGACCATGCCACATAAGCATCGGGCACAACTTTTGTAAGCTGGTTGGTCCAAAAAGTACTACTGTTTTCTATTAGCAAATTGTATATATAAAGTTGTTCATATTTATCAAATTGAGGGCATAATTAGTACTAAATAAAATTGTAGCATTAAATAACTCTATTATAACATTAAATAAGCAACATGACACATTAATAAATAACAATTGTAATTAAGGAACAAGCCTAACGTAAAAAAATATGTGCAATACACGAGCACAAAACTTGTTATTATAAAACTAATTAAAACTTATCTAGAACTAAAAGGTGAAAGTCTAATAAGTATTACACAACCATAAACTTGCTAAAAACTTAAAAAATCTCGTAATCTAAAAATATATAATTTGAAAAAAGTTAGGATCCACAACCAAGGTCGTTTTGTTCGCTATATTATAACAAGATTTTGTGTGGAACCCACATGCAAACGATCAAAGGGCTGGTTTTTTTAGAGGAATATCTCTTCACTACATAGATCATTTTCACCAAGGCCCTACTTGGTACACCGTGAATATTCACAAATGAGAAATTTCAAGGTTCATCATGTGTTTATAGGTGATTAATGAGGACATCTCTAATTGCAAATACTTGGTGGAATTTGTGATGGGCCAACAAAATAAGCAATCTGGGAATTTTTTTCCGTAATTTATTGAATTTTAATTAGCACCTAGAAGAACCGTGAATTTTGGTATTTGCGAATATTCATGGTGTACCAAGCAAGACCATAAAAGTCACATCATTCTAAAAATTTTAACCCCACTAAAAGTCGAGTGATTTGTGGGTCGTTCATAAATATTGTTAATTGCAACCGATGTTTAATGGGGTTAGAAGTTCTAAAATGGGGTGATTTTATATGATATTGATCAATGCGGTGAGGAAAACATCATCACGCTTGGATGAACTGCATGTGAGCCCTACAAAACCTTGTCTTAATAGTGGCTATAAAACCTTAGTTCCAGAACCTAACTCTTAAAAAAAAATATTAAAGATATATAATTATGGGGTATAGCACAAATCGACCCTCGAATCAAATTCGAACCGACCTCAAGTGGAATGGGTGGAAAAATTTTCCAACCTAAGATCGGATTAGATTGGATGACAATTCATCAAAACTAACCTAAATTGAATCAGTTACGGATGATCGAAAATAGGTAGAATTTCAACCAATGTGCAAAAATTCATATCTAAAAATGACCTAATTAATCAAGAGAGCGGTTCCGGTGACGTTGTTATAGTGCCATCACCGTTACATGGCTTATGGGACCTACATATAGATGAACCAAGGGCTAGTTTTCTGTGAGGATGTTTTCCTTACTATGTAGATCATTCTCACAAAAAATTAGCTAATTTAAAACTAATAACTTCATCATCCATTGACCCAACTTAATAATAAAAATGAATAGTTCAATCACTGTTGATTTTAAAAAAACTAGAGCTAAGGTTTCGTAGCTCATCCTCTCAAAAAATTATGAGCTGATTTTTTATGAGACTGTTCTTCTCACCACGTAGATCATCCTCACAAAAAATCAATCATTAGTTGAACTTCATGTGGCCCCACAGATTATTGGAACAAAAAAAATGTCACCGCGATGGCACTATAACAATGTCACGGGAAATCCTCTCATTAATCAAACGTGTTTTGGGAACCAAACGCCACTTTAATTTTTGGGAGCCTCCAATCCATGGCTGATAGAAATTATTGCAGGAATACAAAAAAAAAAAAAAACATGTTTAGCACACTAGTTGAATAATTTTGTAGGTATAAAAAAACGTGGCGATCGAAGGATGAAACTTACAGCAAATTGTTCTTTTTTATTGTTTATTTTTATTATTATATTGTTTTGGTACAAGTTCAACTAAATTAAATAATTAAAATTTTAAATTATTACACCTCTTCTTCAATGCACCTCACTTCCCAATGAAAACAAGAAAAAGAAAATTGGGTATAAATATACCTCATTTCTGCACTTAACCTTCTGTGATAGAAATTTCGTTCATCAAAAAATAAGCTAGAGTGAAAAAAAATTTAGATTTAGATCCATCAAAGTAGTGATCAAATTAAGTTCATTACTGATGGCCTCAATCCAAATTTGTAGCAATATTAACCAGTTCTCCAAATCCAACATTTCTGATCTATCCCAATGTCAAACTCAAAATCAGTCCAATTTCATCAATTTCTTACCTCTAAATTCAACCATACAAACTCAATTCCTCTGCTTCAAAATTTTGTAGCTCTGTTATCAAACCTATTTCTATTCAAAGACGACGTCTTCAGATCGTCAATAATCACGTGGAAAAATTCCCGGCTTCGCCGCCGTCGGAAATAGTAGTGGAACCAGCAATCAAGATCGGAATTATAGGTTTTGGGAACTTTGGTCAGTTCCTAGCTAGGGCATTTCAGAGACAAGGTCATTCTATAGTTGCCACCTCTAGATCTGACTACTCTGACTATTGCCTCAACAATGGCATTGAGTTTTTCCGGTAAGTTAATTTTACTAATACTGACCCACTTACGACATTGATTGAATGGATATTGGATACTGCAGAGATGTAGATGGATTGTGTGAGGCGCAACCAGATGTGGTGTTAGTGTGCAGTTCAATTGTATCAACAGAGAACGTTGTCCGAGGGATCCCATTTCACAAGCTCAAGCCCGACACCATCTTTGCCGACGTTTTGTCTGTCAAACAGTTCCCACGCAACCTTTTCCTTGAGGTACTTAATTAATTACTTATTCGGGTCGTGATACTAATGGAAATGAATTTCAAGTCTAAGTTGTCAACAAAATCAGGTGTTAGTTTGCACACGTAGGAGCAAATGATTGGGATGGAAGTCATAACTTTCTTGTCAATATCTTTTGTCAAAGACTAATGCTTTGAGGACCCGAGTTGGGGACGTAGGGAATACAATCTAACTTTGGGGTCCACACAGAAGTAATTCAAGAGCTGATTTTATGTTACGACGTTTACCTCTAATTCTCACGAAAAATCACACTATTCTTAAACTTTTTACTTCATCAAAAAATTTATTCCATTTTAACGGTGATTTGGTGACTTATTTGACGACCATTGATTTCCAACCAACCTTTGCTAAAGTTAAAAATTTTGGAACTGTTTAATTTTTAGTTAGAATGATCTAGATGATGAGAAAAATATTTTCTCGCCAATCAGTACTTGGATCATATTCATATGGCCCACTAGATTGTGCTCCTTGAGTTCCCAACTCGTGTCCTCTTAGCATTACTCTTTCTAAAAATCTGTTGTCATTTTTCTAGGATGGCCACCTTTTATATACTTCTTCCTTTCTCATTTGGCTTCTTTTTTAATCAAATTGAAAACTCAAAATTTATATTTGAATTATACCGGAATAATTGTGAATTATTAATTTTTTTCAGGTTCTCCCGGAAGAATTTGGGATCCTCTGCACACATCCTATGTTCGGTCCGAACAGTGGGGAAATAGCTGGGAAGGGTCACGCTTTGTATATGACAAAGTTCGAATATCAGAATCAGAAAACAGCATCCAGGATCGGATATGCTCCCAATTCTTAAGCATATTCCAAAATGAGGTTAGTAAATAAATTAATTATATGTACAAAATTAAATCTGCTAATTAATTATTTAAACAAACATTTCTTTTACTTTTTTTTAGAAATAAGTAATTAATTATTTTAGCTGCTTAAAAAGTTAAAATAGTATATTTTTTTTCAAATTTTAATAATTTGATCGTTCTTACAGTTAGTTAATTAATTATTGTAGAGAATTATTGATGGGTTGGATTTTTCCAGGGTTGTCAAATGGTCGAGATGTTATGCGAAGAACATGATCGATATGCCGCAGGGAGCCAATTCATCATTCATTGATACAATCCCGAAGATTGTATCTAAAAAAAAACTAAAAAAAACTAAAAAAATAGAAGATTAGAAGAAGAAGGATAGGATTCAGGCTAATAGAGGAGCCTGTGACCTCAATATTTTAGGGCTGATTGAGGAGCCCACGACCTCCAACAAACACAACAGTGTTTACTGTTTCAATAATTTTCTTCACATCCCTTTCATTAATGTTCAAACTCTTTAAATAGAGTTTTACAATTACAAACACCTCTAACTAAAAATACCCACGTACACAAATAATATCCCTAAAAATATGAAACTCTATCCACTAACAAACAACAACTAAATCAATTAAACCCTAAATAATAGGACCCTTAACCACTTACAAGATCATGCCTACAAAATAGGACTACCACTTACCCACTAGTACAAACTAATTGACATATTCTACCCTAGACTCATACGTGGACTACTCATCTAAACTAACTATTTATTTTATCCTAACAATAACTAAAATAAAAAAATAAAAATAAATAAAAAAATATAGGATCGTATCATCCCTCCCCCCTTAAAAACAACCTTGCCCTCAAGGTTGAAAAAATACAATCCTTGAAGCATGCGTTTGACCAAAACCCTTCCCCGAATTCTACCAAGATATTTGCTAAATTTGAGTGTTCTCCAACAACAATATTGCAAGATGTTGATAGCCATGTATGACAAAATTTCACCAATATATGGAGGAAAATAATTGGACCGATGCCCTTCGTGAGACGCCTCCAAAAATAGATCTACACACGTTGGAGATGTTCTGGATGATGCAACAATAAAACTTGGCACTTCTGTGTTCTCATTTTCTTCAAAAATGCAGAAAAAATCATGAATGTTGAAAGGGCGTAAACCTCGTAGTCGTGTTCTTGTATTCTCCCTCGGTTCTTCAAATATATTAAAGAAATCAGACAAATACCGACAACCTTGTTTTCCGAACTGGACCATTGATATGTGGTAAGCAATTTGAGCTTTCCATTGGCGATGAAATTCATCAAATTCTTGCTTCCATTCTTTGAGCAAGCTGCTAGTTTCTACTGCCCACTCTTGAATTAATGTTGATCGATCTTCTTCATAATATAGTTTGTGCTCCATGAGATATAAATAATGAACCAATGGACAACGAGTACACAAACACAATACTCAAACAAACAAAGGATTACAAAAATGGTATATATGTGAAGATCCAATGACAATGGTTGGAGACCCAAAACAAAATCTCTCTTTTTTTTTTGATATGGTCACTGGTAGGGATCTACCTGCTCTGATACCTCTTTGATACAATCCCGAAGATTGTATCTAAAAAAAACTAAAAAAAACTAAAAAAAATAGAAGATTAGAAGAAGAAGGATAGGATTCAGGCTAATGGAGGAGCCTGTGACCTCAATATTTTAGGGCTGATTGAGGAGCCCACGACCTCCAACAAACACAACAGTGTTTACTGTTTCAATAATTTTCTTCACATCCCTTTCATTAATGTTCAAACTCTTTAAATAGAGTTTTACAATTACAAACACCTCTAACTAAAAATACCCACGTACACAAATAATATCCCTAAAAATATGAAACTCTATCCACTAACAAACAACAACTAAATCAACTAAACCCTAAATAATAGGACCCTTAACCACTTACAAGATCATGCCTACAAAATAGGACTACCACTTACCCACTAGTACAAACTAATTGACATTTTCTACCCTAGACTCATACGTGGACTACTTATCTAAACTAACTATTTATTTTATCATAACAATAACTAAAATAAAAAAATAAAAATAAATAAAAAAATATAGGATCGTATCACTCATACTATTGGAAGGTATATAAAATTGACAAAAAAAAAGTTATCAAATTTTTATAGTGATATTTAAAAATTAATGATTATATATTTTTAAACTGACAAAATTAAAATTTTCACATGTAGGATCTTATCACATCTGGATTTGGATTCAACACCAATCAACACCAAAGGATATGAGACCCTTTTGGAACTGGTAATTAATTTAATTTATAATTCTAATCAAAATAATTAATTTAAATTATAATATTTTGTTTGAAGAATCATGTTACGGACGCTGCTCTCCCTACTAAGGGTGAAAATGGTGCCCCTTAATAGATTGCGGCACACACAATCAATAAGTCATGTATAGAAAGCTATTGGATTTAAGTGTTTCTCAATTACAATTCAGATCAGAGATGGAAAAAAAATACAATCACCACTTTTAAATAATCCGACAGCTCCCTCAGCTTTTATTTTTATTTTTATTATGTTTTGTGAAAATAAAATAAGATAAAAATATTATTGTTGGGTCAATCTTATACTGTAGTTGATTAAATATTAACAAGCGTTGAGCACGTGCGTTGCACGTGTTTCTTACTAAGGTTGTTCCTTACGTTAGATTTTTTTCAATTTCATAAATATAGATAAATCAACAACATAATGTAATAGGCAAAAGAATACTATTTAACAAACTAAAGCAGAAAATCATGGGATTTTGGAGAAAATCTCTCATTTTGAACCATTTAGAGATTTGGAGAAGATGTTGGTTGAGAGAGAATCGTGGGAGAAGATCATGTGATTAGTTAATGATGAATGAAAAGACCAAATTACCCTCTATAATAGGATTTACCAAGGATAAAATATGACTTTTTTGCCCTTCTAAATTTAACTTAAACTTTGACAAAAAATAATTATTTTAAGGATAGCAAAAGTAAAAAGGCACAAAAAAAAGCAATTGGCTTAATATATTAGTATAGATTATTGTACATGCATATTATATTATATATTTATATCACATGGGCAATATAGAATAATAAACATATTTTTTTATTAGTAACAAAAATTAATTATTCTTTAATCGTAATAAATAAACACATTTAAAAAAAATTGTAATTAAATCGCATCGATACCGAGTCGGGCCGAATCAATCTATTGTTTTGTTTTGTACTTAATTAGACCTATTTTGATAAGAACCTACGCTACACCTACAACAAGTGCTACAACAAAGAGCATTCGTAAAAATCGTAAATCATTTTTAAATGGGCGCAGATGTAGAATTCACGCAAATCACTTTATAATGACCTTTGTTGTAGAGGCTGCTGTAGAAGTTGTTGTAGGTTTAATACTAACGAAATAATCATCCCCACCAAATATAATATATACAATTCTACAAAAAAAAAAAGAAAAGAAAAGAAAACATCGACTTGGTCAAAGAAAACATGGACTTGGTCTCAATGTGGTAATTAATTAATTAACGTGCAAAATACCTCAAATTGATCACGTGCAAAAGATATTAGAGTTCCATTCGTTTTTCTTTTCTTGATCGAATTAGTTTTCTAGAAAAATAAACTGTGACGTTTTATATATCATTCCTTCAATATATATCACCACAGTTTTAACAAAAAGCGTTGGTCTATAAACTTTTAACCACAGCTAATTTTAACTTTTATATATATGCCATGCAGATTGAGAATATTGATAGAGCATTCGAGACAGTAAAGCAAAAGCTGTTTGGTAGACTCCACGATATACTGAGAAAACAGATTGTAGAGAGGGCGGGATCAATGGAGAACTCAAGAGATCATCAACAACCTAATTCTTCATCATCATCTTATTTTTTACTAGCAAGTACTAGCAGTACTGAGATGATGAAGGACCTCTCTTCCTTCGTAATCTCACCTTCACAACAAAGAAACGTCGTGTTAGATGCTTCGTCAACTCTTCAACAGCAAACCAAAGAAGTTCCTGTAGCCACACACCATTAAATAGACGAGGAGAGTTCTTGCAGCAGGTGTTATTTATTCTGGATTTGTATCAAAGAAGGGCATCATTGTAATTTTTTCAGATATGAACATGCACGCACTATCAAAATCATCTCCTAGTGTGCATGGGACTCACAGACCAAAGTATAAACGGGATGTAGAAATAAGTAGAATGTTAATAAAGAAAAAATAGGGTGGGAGTAGAGTTTCCCGATTGTAATAAGTTTGTGGTGGTAGTCGTGGCTGGGGGGTAGATTTGGAGGGACTACTTAATGTACATGTTTTCTCCTCAATATATTCCATGTGATCAATTTAAGCATACAAGTGTTCTTTTATTAGGACACGGTTATAAAAAGGATAGAGGTAGTTGGACAATTAAAGTGAAGGAAAAGTCTAAAAAATTTTCTGTTTCCTTGACTTTTCAGGGGTAAAAGTGTCAAGTTCAGGTTAAAGTTTGACAAATATATACAGTAGAACCTCGATAAAATAATAATATCGTTAAATTAATACATTTTACCTGTTTCAACTTGAGTCTAAAAGTAAAAATATTGCTCGATAAATTAAAACCCGATTAATTAATAGATTTTGTTGGTCCTAACCTTATTAATTTATAGAGACTATATATATATTATTTTTTTATTGTTATTTTGTTAATATTTAATTAATAAAGTTTGGATCGATTTATTTATGATTTAGTTTTAATATTAAGGCTTAATTTATTAAGGGTAGTTCTGGATCCACCCCCGTTTAGTGTCTGTTGACCCCAATTTTAAATTTTAAAAATTGTTAAAACTACCCTTATTTTATGGGCCTAATATGTAGCAGTTCACCCCAAAAAGAAAAAAAAAACCGTAGGAATTTAAATTTGTGTTAGATAAGGACTCCATTTGGATTCCATATTCAAAATACAATCACCATATTAGATTAACCTATTATTTTATTATTTTATTATTTAGATTCATTAATGGAGTTGGGTTAATTTCGGTGGTTTTTTAGGGGGAAGGAAAATTTTATTAAGATTCCAAATGAGAAGGCTTGTCTGCTAGCATAATTCTAGTAATACAAGAGGGAGCAAATCCCTGCCATAAAAAACAAGAACCAGAAAAAAAATAAAAATAAAAACAAAAATAAAAGCATATGCTGCCAATTGATGGGATAAATATATTTACTTTTAGTTTTAAATATATATATATATAACTTTTCCTTTAGTAAATGCTTTTTCTTTTGTAAATATATATATTTAAAATTAAAATTTAATTATATAAATCGATACAAAAAGTTTCCTTTAGTAAAGGTGATGTCTACTACAAAATAGATCCGTAAACCATATCAGAAGTTGATAAAGTCTATTTATATACTTTTTAAAGTGTGGGATGGAATAAGAAATTCCTTGTATATAATTCTCTATGGGTTCCAAATATCAGAAAACATAATTAATAATTTGGTTGGCTTATGGAAAAAATTAAAATCAAAAGAATCAGGTAGGATGGTGAAGGTGGTGAGTCAACTCAGTTTTCTTTTTTGCCTTCTTGCCTTTTTTTTTTCAATTCTCGCTTTGGTTTTTTGAACATGTTCTCTGTATTTTCTCTCATTTAATGTATCTCTTTAAAAAAAAAAGCCTAAAAAATAATAAGAAAAAAAATGAAACTATTTCATAAAATAATCAGGAAAAAAAATGAAACTACTCCATAAAATTATAAATCAACCCCTATTAGATGTTGTTCACCCTACTAAAAAAAATAAAAATAATAAAACTAAATCTACCCCGTAAAAGGATAAATCACCCCCAGTTTAAATGCAGTTCACCCCATCACTGGGGGGAACTGACACTAAACTGGGGTTGATCCAACATCAGCCTTTATTAAATTTAGGGAGCAAAGCAAAACCATTCAAAATGAGAATGGGTGTTAATTTAATCCCATATACCTCGTGTTATGTTGGACCTCCTATGATATATGTGTTACGTTTGGAGGGTTTTATGTGGACTAGTCACATATCGCCCAAGGAAGAATTGAGGTAGACATCTTTAAGTACGAATTTCCTCTCTAATGGCACCAAGGCTTTTCAAAAGCTCACACCTTGTGTTACGATGGCTAAAGTGGGGACAAAATATCGGTGTCTTAGGATATGGTGTTGGGGGTATGCCTTAAAAATAATGTCACATACGTCAATGATTTAATAAATAATATATTATTCTTGTTTAACATGCATAGTGAGATATGATCTATAATGAATTATACATATACAAGTGTTGTATACGTGGATAGATATAATTCATTAGAAGATGTTTAATGTTATAGTCTAGATAAACTAAATTTATTGGACCGACTATAATATATCAAGTCGATTGCATAAGAAGTATGGTGTATCTTCATCACAGAGATAAAGACCTTTAAACTAGAGTACATTGAACTAGATCGCTAAGAATACTTTTAATATAAAATTGCCAGCATATTAAAAGGTATTCAATAAACTACTTTGGGTAAAAGTTCTTAATCTTGAGAATAAATGTATACCCCATAAGTAGATCATAGTCATATTGTTCATTCTACATACTGTGAGGTTGTTAAATCTATACAACGATCCAATATTCTAAGTAGAATGGATGGCTATGATCACTTAATGGGATTATATTGTTCAATAAGGAACCCACAAGTTTAAATGATATTCCCTTAAGTCATTGCACAAAGATTATGTTCTAGACTGGCCAGTGATTCTCTAAATTGTTTAGAGAATTATTAGAACAATAATATTATAGTGTAATTGATAGTTAAGGATAAATATGTAATTTTCTACCTTGGAGCTGACATGTAATAGTTACATAATCAGGGGTTAATTATGAATATCGGGTAAGTGGAGGAACTTTTTGCAGATAAAGTAGTGGGAGGGTTTACTTTTAATATTCACATTAATTGGAGGGTTCAATTATAAGTCCTTGTTGGACCAACTTGTAATTATTATTTTATATCTAATATTATAAGAGTTATAATGATTTAGAAAATAAAATAATTAGCCAGCAATTATGTGGGGCCATGTAAAGATCTAATTAGAAGTGGATTAGGAAAGGTTGGGCCTCCTTGTAGAAATGGTTGTCTCCCTTCCTCCCTCCTAGTCCTATATTCTAGTTACTTCTATTTTGTGGAAAAGAATCCCTAAGTTTGTAGTACAATCCCACCAGGACTTAGAATTATTTTTTGAGGCACTTTGGAGCAAAATTGGAGGTTTGCTAATTCAGAAAAAGTTGTAGGAAATTAAACTTCCTATAAAAAGAATATATCATATCGGCAAATAGGATCAACCAGTCCAACGATTGCTGAATACTCTAAAGACCAACTTAAAAGCCACTAAGTTGTCTAAATGATGCGCACATACAAAAAAAATAAGCAAATAACCAATTATGCAATTATCTTGATAGTGAAGGACAATTAGATTTTTTTATGCAGTACGTGGGCGAATAACACGGCTATTTCAATATTTCACCGGAAACCTACAATCCTCACTAAGGTAATTTGACCTTGAATCTAATTGTATTCCTACTCTCTTCCAGATTAAACTTTAGGCATACCAGTTAAGGTTTCCAAATCGGAAAAAAGTAGTCACGCTAGATAAGGTAGTAGGAGAAGCACATCTGCTTACTTAATCCCAGGTGATCCCCCTATCTTAGAGACTGTCCGATTATCCCAATTTGAAAGAACTCACTGGAGTATCCCAATGTTGCTTCCTTCCAAGAGGTCCTATAAATACGGTGCTAATTGGCTCTAATATCTGAGTTAATTTTATCAAATGTGGCCAAGTTTACACACGAGCTAGAGTTAATTGATGGGTGATGAAATTCCACCAGTTATAAAGGAGCCAGGTCCGCTCTTAAGTATTTTTCGATTTAGCACACACCACGCAGTTCGGCATATATGCTTGAAAAGTAAACAACCAACAAACAAAGGCAGCACAGAAACACTTCTTGCAGGTGATTCGCAGTGTGATCCAAAAATTACCTCCCACTCAGTGGTGGGGGAAGAACTAGTTGAGTCGACTGGGGTAAGTGCCTCCTGCACTTAGGTTGCACATGGTGCGGTTTTAAGTCCGGTCAAAACCGGTCCGAAGCGAAAAAAATACCGACAAACTACAAAACCAAAAAACCCAAAACCCAAAAAATCGAAAAATCGTAAAAACCGATATTTATGGTCTGGTTTTGGTTTTATGTTTTTAAAAAAATAAAAAAACTGAAACCGTACCAAAAACACCGAACCGAAAGACCAAACCAGAAAAACTAGAAAAAACTCGCACGTTTATCTATATAGTATACACATGTATTATTATGTTTAAATATGCATGTTAACTCATGAAAATATCAATTAAAGAGCCTGGCTCTTAATATAATCACAATTTTATAAGTCAATGTATTTATGTCAATTTGTATCCTATATGAGGCAATACATATATGTGATGTGTGTTCTCAAATTTATACATATTTATTAATTTATTTATAATATATTTATAATATATTTATTATGTTGTATAATTATTATTTTTATTGTGAAAAAATTCAATTGTGGACATACCATGATTAAAATTGCCACTATGTTTCTATAGAAAATATGTTGGGATCCATATAGAGATATCTAAGATATGAAGATGAACTCTTCACAGACTTCAC
>MVGT01001498.1:0-22987 GCA_002174775.1 Macleaya cordata | reverse complement strand
GGAACGAGCTATCTTGCAAGTTGTTGGGGAGTGTGCCCCACCAAAAAAAATTTAAAACTCCAACATCTAATACATATGAGGAAATTGAGTGCCCAACCAATTATTAAGATTTTAGTATATTGTGCCTTAGTTTTTTGTAAAATTAGAATTTGACCAACTCATTTCTTAACACGTACCCCACAAGCTTTTAGCATACCAAAGAAATTTGTTGTATTTTGTGGTTTTCTTCTTAAAAAAATTTATGACTTCATCCCTAATCATATCGTACCAAAATTTTTAACCCTATAAAAATTTAATTTAAAAGTAATAATTAAAATGGATGGCCTATAAATTACCTTATAATTATTTTTTATTGATATAATTTTTTGTAAGGATGATCTTCTCATATTAAATTTAATAATTTTCACAAAAAAAGAGAGAGAATTAATAATTACTTAAAATGGTTAAATACTTGGATATTTTTTTTTCATGTTTTAAATTTAAACAAATATTTAGTTATTATCAGTTTTTTATTTTTTAAGTTTGAACAAACTTTAATTATTTATAATGCAAGTGCTCTAGTTATGTCATGTTTTAGTTTAAGTTTAAATGATTAATTGATAAATGTCATATGTTAATTTTTTTTTAATCTAGTTAAACTTTAGTTTTGAATGATTTATCCGTTAAAAAAACTGAAAACTCCTAAAAAAATTCGAAATTTAGAAAAAACCAAAAAATCTAAAAAACCGATGGTGTGGTTTTGGTTCTAAAAAAAAACCATCATGGTTTGGTATGGTTTTGTTCCTCCTAAATTAATTAATGGTTTGGCTATGGGTTTGATAAAAAATCCAACCAAACCGAATCATGTGCAGCCCTACCTGCACTTCAGTCGTCCCATGGAGTACGACTGCCCCAGAACAGAGAGTTTTGTCCTTGCTCTGCTACCAACTCTGTTCTGTCCAGTGATCCCTTTCTTCTCCTGAATTTTTTTTTTATTTTTATAACTAAAATTAAATTAACTATTTAAATTTTCTAGGCCGTCCCAGAAATTAAAAATAATTAAAGTCCAGTCCAAAAAGAAAAGAAAAGAAAAAAATACAATGCTTTTGGAAAGTATATCTCTCACAAAAATCCTCACCAAAAGAAAAAATTTCTATTCTAAAAAAAAATAAAAAAATTTAAAAAATAATGTCTTTGTTCTTCAATTCATCACCATTAGGTTCTTTTCTTCAATCTCTCTCCAATTGTTCTTTAGGTTCTTTCAACTTCTTTCTCCAAGATGGTCCAATAACTTGAAACTTAAACCTTTAAATGAAGATCAGTGCCCAATGAAAATCAATTAAAGAACATAAACACAAAACAAAGAACAAATCTAACAAAACTACACAATTACAGTTTTTTTTTAGATTTTTTCAGATTTGACACCTCTTCACTTAAAAAATCATTCTGGATTCAATATTGAACGAAATTATGCAAGAAAGGATGTTTTGAAAAGCTAAGAGAAGTGTCCTTTTAAAAAAATTAAAAAAAATAAAATAGAGAAGAGAACTGGCAGAAAATTGCACTAAAATCTCAAAAGACGTGCAAAATTTTCAGATTTGACGATATATACTAAAATGCACTTTCCACTGTCATTATAAATCCAAATCAAGATCCGAAAGATGTTCCGGAAAGGTAAGAAATTCAAGATTCTTGGATATGACCAATATTTTAAACAATGAAGGTAAAGTCCAGTAATAACCAGGCGAACTTCAACAACAGCAACAGAAAAATTTCAGATTATCAAAGGTTGATTAAAACTTTAATTCCCGATTCGTTTCTCAATGAAAATGTGCATAAAAATATGATTCGGAAAGCTAAGAGCAGGGAATTTGAAGATATGTAATCAACCAAAGATTAAAGAAAATAAATTTATTCCAGAAAAATAGAATAAGCACAACAATATCTTTGCTGAAGATGCTTCCAAAATTAGATCGGCAACGGCGCCATGAAAAAGGTATGACTTCGTCATTTAATCTTCACCTTCTTACAACCTTCAACCTACAAAACAAATGAGTAAAGAGGAAGTAAGGGTTATCGAATCCAAATCTAATTTAGAACAATAAATAGCAAAGATTATGCATATGCAAGGTTCAACATTTTTTTTTTTAAAAACAATTTCAAGAGATGATGTTGGTTAACACTAAAAATCAAAGAAAATAATTAGATGATCAAATGATGGAAATCTTTGGTTTCCGATTACTAACTCAACATAATAGATTTCACTCTTTAAAATTACTAGAAAACTCTCTTCAAAAATTCTTTACTAAAAATAGATTGGGATCTAATTTTTAGTGGATGATTTGTAATTAAATTAATTCAAATGAAAAAATAAGAACTCCATGAAAATATTGTTTTTACACATGTAAATCATAAACAAGTATTTTATGTCAAATCTGGATGTAAGCATACTAAATCAGACAATAAAGTAGCATTTACTATCAAACACACTTTGATAAGCACGTAAAATCAAGATTATATTATAAGAACTAAGCAATAATCATAGAGTTTAACATTAATGCATAATTAGAGAGATTCTAGAATTGATAAAGAGATTAAAAATCTACCATGAAGAGCTTACATCTTCTACCAAAGAGTAGAGGCTTAACTCTTTATGGATGGAGAATAATAATTAAAAATAAATAATAATTATAAAGAAAAAGGAACCAATTTTTATCGAACACCAATTTCTTTCTCCCTTTCAAATCTCTAGAATTTCCGCCATTCAAACAATATTACACCACTCAGATGAATTGTTACAAGATACCAAGATACCTTTTCCTTTAACTCTTCTTACATATTTATAGAAAAATAAATTCTCTAAAAGGCAAGAAAGAAAGAAAATTAAATAAATTAAA
This sequence comes from Macleaya cordata, assembly GCA_002174775.1. Taxonomy (NCBI): domain Eukaryota; kingdom Viridiplantae; phylum Streptophyta; class Magnoliopsida; order Ranunculales; family Papaveraceae; genus Macleaya; species Macleaya cordata. The sequence goes on along the minus strand of MVGT01001498.1, from coordinate 20,111 downwards.
TATAAAAGGAAAGAATATGAGAATTAATTAGTATGGCTAGCATAATTCCTTTTTGTGAATGATATGGAATCAATCATCATAATTCCTATAAAATTCTTAATTTATTTCCATTTGAGGAGTTATGGTGGAGATGATCTTGTGCTTCACGGTACATGGTGGTTGGTTGCATTGAGAGTTTTGTAAAAAGGATTAAATTTGTAGCCTATAAGATTTGAACCCAAGACCTATTACAAGGATGAAGAACACCTTAACCATCTAGCCATCTTTGCCTTGATGTTATGTATTAGCAAGCTTTAATCCTTCTTTCAATTCACTAAATCTTTATTTTCTTCATTTTTGCTGCAAGATTTGGATGCTTTAATCGAACGGAAGCTCTTCTGTCCTACATCATGTAAATACATCCATTAGTGACATCAATAACAAATTTAGGGCTAAAAAAATACATTATTTGAAGGGTTTAAATTAGAGTTTTGTTATAATGTTAATACACTCTCGTGAAACTCATAGTTACCCTAAATCTAAGCCAAGAGAACTAGTGAACTTGCTGATTAGGTTTTGACCTAACACGACTATTTTACAGGTCCAGGACAAAAGGTGAATCCTCCGTAGTGGCAGTGGCAGTGGAGTACGTTTGGTAGGAATAAGTCTTCGGAGACTTCGTAGAGTTCTGTGAAGATATATGACTTTACTTTTGATATGTTCTGTTTGGTTTGGACATTATTTAGTCCATTATTCTTTGGGTTATCTAATTAACCATTTGTTTGAATCAGTTTATCAGTGAAGTTAATAAAGTTTATTTCAGCTTTATTTTACTTATGTCTTGAATGTGAGTACAACTTCTTGTTAGCTTGGTGTAACGCGTACACCCTAGAGCTACAGGTTGTTAATGGTTCTGCGGGAATGCCCAGTTCTCATTGAGTAAGGGTTGCAGACCTGAAATATGAGGACGAAACATTATAGTTGGTATCAGAGCCTCAGGTTCAAAATCCTAGAGGGAGTTGTGTCGAGTTAGGATGATGTTTGTGACACATGGGCACATCTTATGACACGTTTGGTTGTTTTGGTTTTCTTTGTGTGATTGTTGTTGCTTGACTAGTCTAAGAGTTAGACTATGTTGTTTGGGTCTGTAGGTTGGTTATGAACCCTATCTAGATGGGCGGGTACAAGGAAACAAGTAGAATCGTATCATGTTAAGGTACCGCCATCAACAGAGTAAGTAGAAACACCTACGTAGTTGTGGTTGTGTAGACACTTCAAGTGTTAGGTTTTTTCCTACATTTGGAAGTTTGGTTGAACCGTGTGTTTCACCCCTGTAGTGCAAGAGTTGAGGAAGCAACGAGTGTCTTAGTAGAGGGACTTGTTATACATATTGAGATGTGCAGTAGATGTTGAATGTCCATACGAGAACGTGATCTATGCAGGTATGAAATAGATGCACTAGATGTGGATGTGCAGGAATAGATAGTGATGACTGCCAGCCTTATCGGCATTGGTTTGAGAGTAGTAGCCCATGGACAGACTAAGGCTATAGTCTAAAACTAAACAATGAGGTGTGAAGACCTTTTTGTTAGTGGTATCTCCTATAGGTAAAAAGATACTAGTGAATAGTATTTATGGGATTTAATAGTCAGTTGTGGAGGACTGGACTTCTTCTTAAATCATTTTTATAGACCTGAATGGTTGAGATGGATATTATGCATAGATTGGCTTGCTGCATACCATGCAAGGTTAGACTATTATGCGAAAACAGTAACATTTTCCATTCTAGAGGAAACGACATACGTGATGTCGTTGTCGCAAGGATGTGGTCTCGATAGGACACACCTGTGCTTTATGGATATGTTGGAACATCCGGTTGAAGGCAGGGAGCTTGAATCGATTCTTGTGGTGCGCTAATACCGTGATGTATATAGCGAGATCCTAGGGTTACCATCTCACAGAGAGAGAGAGAGAGAGTTCTGCTTGGAGCTAGTTCTGAGCACAAAATTGATTGCTAAGAAACCTTATCGGATGGCTCTAACTGAGATGAAAGAGTTAAAGAACCAGATAGTCCAATTATTGTCTTAGGGTTTCGTTCGTCGTAGTTCGTCACCTTGGGGTACACTTGTTCTTTTAAATTAGATGAGGGTGAGTCAATGAGATATTGCATAGACCACCTAGATGTGAGTAAGGTATAGATTTGGGGTGAGCATATATCCTTTACGTAGGATAGAAACTTTAATTGTTTGGCTCAGAGGAGCGTGATAGTTTCTCATTTTGACGCAGGGTAATACAGTCAACGTGAGTCTGGAGCAGGACTTTTTATAATTAGGTTCTGTATGAGAGAAGAATCTGTAGAGATTTTCGATAATGTTGATTGGGCTTGTGAAGGCCTCAACATTTTTGGTAGATCATGTTAGTCCGGCCTAATTTTAGAGACTTTGGATAAGGTTGTAAATACCTTTATAGTTGATTTCATGATCAACTCCGAAATACATGAGGGTAGTGGGACCCATTATGTAAGATAATGTAAGCACTGAGAGAGTGTTAATGTTTTAGCTAAAATTCGACGAATGTGAATTTTGGGCATCATAAGGTGAATATCTTGAGACATGAAAGTGTCTGGTATTGGGTTGACTGTGATAATCTCTCCAAATGATCGTGACTGAGGGTCGTAACGTTTATACTTGGGTCGAGCATTATTGACGGTCCATTGTGGAAATTTCTTCATAGCACATTTTTCTAAGACCCTTTTTGGCCAGGGAAGGTGTGGAGACGTTTAAGTTAGTAAGTTAATTTGAATAAACTTTCTATAACTGTACGCTTGTATGGCATCACCATGTTCACAAATCTTCTCGGAGGTAAACTTGGATTAGTGGTGGTTTCAAATGCAACACATCAATGGTTAGGGTATGTTTTCTTGTTGATGACAAGGTATTTATCATGCATAGGAATACCAAAGGGATAAGAGGAGAGCTTAATCGACTCATGATACCAAGTTGGTAGTATTGATGTCCTCTTATTTTTTGTGGCATTAGGTGATTAGTGAGGAGGCGTAGCTCACTACTAAAACCTCAAAGATTTGAATTCTCATAAGCATGAATTAAAACTTTAGACTATGGTGATGGTTTGGATTTTTGAAGGACTGTAACTCCAAATAATCATGTCTCGGGATAGTCAATGTAGTAATTGACACGTATAATGGATAACTGGGAGTGGTGTGACTTCCGAGAAGGGTTATCACTAGTAATCGTTAGAGATTGCGTCCACGTATATTTAAGATATGGATTTTTGGGACGAAAATAAATGTTACTGGGTTACGTAGCAGCTCAATTACATCTGTGAGTTGGAACAGGAGCGACACTGGATAGCTCTAAATTTCAGGCTGTACTGAATGGCGGTAACCCACCACAGTAACAGAGGTTCGAAATTTCCTAGGTTTGGCTGGATACTATAGGGTGTTTATCGAAGGATTCTCTCGCATAGCAGGTCCTTTGACGAGTCTCATGAAAAAGATCGTTCCATTTAAGTGGGATGACAAGAGTGAGCAAGCATTTCAAGGGATGAAAGCTAAGTTAATGACAGCCCCAGAGTTGATCATACCAGAGAATGGGACTGGACTCGTAGTGTTTACTGATACGTCGCATCAGGGACTGAGGTATTTTTTATGCAGAATGACCGAGTAGTTGTTTATGCTTTGAGACAGTTGAGGATAAATGAGCACAACTATCCGAATCATGATCTCGAGTTAGCAGCTGTAGTGTTGGCACTCAAGATTTAGAGACACTACTTGATAAGTGAAAGGTTTGAGCTCTTTTCAGATCATAAAAGTCTTAAATACTTATTCTCGCAGAAGGAGCTGAATATGAGGCAGTGTAGATGGTTAGAACTACTGAAGCATTACGACTTTCAGTTACATTATCATCCGGGAAAGGTAACGTACTGGCAGATGTGTTGAGCAGGCAGCCTAGAGGTATAGTAGCCTCTATAATGGTCTAGCAATGGCGACTGTTGGAGGTAGCTTCGGAGTACGACTTCGACTTGGCAACCCGCGAGCAGAGACAACTGTTGCTAGGTTGTGTGGTCATTCGACTTACTCTAGTAAGCCAAATCATCAGTGAGCAAGGAAATGATCAATGGTGCCATGACAAAGTTGCAGGTATTCAACAGGAGAAATCACGGCCATAACTGTAGGGGAAGACGGTGTCTTGAGGTTCAAGGGTCACTTGTATACTCCAGAGAAATCTGAGCTGAGGAGGAACATCTTAAACGAGGCACATCATAGTAAGTACACTATACATCCTGGAGAGAACAAGATGTATCGGGATCTCAAACGACATTTTAGGTGGTCAGGAATGAAGCGTAGCGTTGCAGAGTTTGTGCATACGTGCTTTACTTGTCAGCAAGTAAAGGTAGAGCATCGGAAACCAGTGGGTAGTTTGCAGTCCTTAGATATACCCGAATGGAAGTGGGATAATATATATATAGATTTCATCGACGGATTACCCAAGACTAGGAAGGGAAACGACTCCATTTAGGTAATCGTGGACAGACTAACCAAGTGCGCACAGTTCTTGCCAGTCAAGAAGACATACACCGCATAGCATTTGGTTATGTTATATGTGAAGGAGATAATTCAATATCACAGAGTTCCAGTGTCAGTGGTGATGGATCGGGATACTTTATTTACCTCGAAATATTAGAGAGCTTTTGAAGAAGCTATGGGAACGCAGCGTGACTTAAGCACGGCTTTTCATCCTCAAACGGATGGGCAGACAAAGAAAGTGAACCAAGTGCTAGAAGACATGCTCCGTTGTGTAGTTCTAGACTTCAAGAGTAATTGGGAAGATTAATTACCGCTTGATGAGTTTGCCTACAACAACAATTACCAAACCAGTATCAGGATGGCACCATTTAAAGTGTTGTATGACAGACCTTGCAGATCTCCAGTATGTTGGGCAGAAGTTGGAGAGTCGAAACTTCCAAGACCAGAGACAGTATGGCAGACTACAGAGAAGATAGCTCTAAATAGAAAGCGTATGCGTACAACACAGGACGCCAGAAGTGCTCAGCAAATCAGATGTGTCGGGAGTTGGAGTTCGAAGTAGGTGATCAAGTACTTCTGAAGGTATCACCTAGGAAGGATGTACTTCGATTCGGTAAGAAGGGGAAGATAGTGCCGCGGTTCGAGAGATATTTTCCTATCTTAGAGAGAGTAGAGAAAGTGGCTTATCGGTTAGCTTTACCAGATCAGTTGGCAGGAGTCCACAATGTTTTCCATTTGTCTATGCTTCGTAAGCATCTTAGAGATGAGGATCGCCCAGCAATGGTCGATTTCCACGAGTTAGAGTTGCAACCAGGAGCAACCTTTGTAGAGAAGCCTTATAGGATTCTTGACTACAAGGAGCAGAAGCTTAGGTCAAGATCAATACCTTGGGTGAAGGTGCAATGGCATCATCATGATAAGCGTGAGGCTACGTGGGAGAGAGAAGAGGAAAGGCGTGCGAGGTACCTGGATCTTTTGAAGAGATATGTGTGATTTGAGGACGAACTCCTCTTTTAGGAGGGTAGATGGTAATACCCTTTTGATTTAAAATTACTAATGCTTGGGGGCAGCCACTTTTATTAAGGGCTCTATGTTAGAGTTTTAGTATGTTTGGGTTTATACTTTATATAAATATAAACTAAAACCCCAAAACCCCTTTCTTTTGTGGTGATCGACTAAGAGAGGAGAGAGAGAGAAGGCACATGGCCAGGGCAGGAGAGAGAGAGATAGAGAACCAATCTCTAGAAGAAAAACCTAGGGTTTTGTGAAGGCTGAACCGTGGAGAAGGGGTGACTGCAGAGAATCGAGTTCACGAGAGAGAGCACATGGATTCTTCTTCTTCTTCTTCTTCTTCTTCTTCTTCTTATTCCTTGCGGATTGGGAGATGGTTGCTTTGAGGCAAGTAGTAACTTGCTCCTTTGGTGTAGACTTAGGTTTTCTACATTGCTTGATGCTTTCTTAATGGTTGCGTGCATGAAATCTAATTTTAAGCGTTGTTTACATAGATTCTCAATGAATTGATGATAGTAATCTAATAGCATATGATGAGGATGTGTTTTTCTTTGGTAGAATGCATGGAACATGTGATGTATTTATGATTCCCTAACATTTACAGTAATAAAAACTGAGTTTATAAGGAGTTTTAATTAAGAACAAACCCAAAATCGCAGTTACCCAAGAGGTATCGATACCCACAGAGTAGGTATCGGTACGGGCTGACACCTGTTCAACAGGTGGTGCCAGTATCGATACCAGGCTCCTGTGGTATCAATACCAGGTAGGTATCGATACCCACTATGGCTGGTATCGATGCCATCCACATCTGAAGGTATCAACAAAGGCCAGTATCGATACCAACCATATTAGTATCGATACCAATGCTAGTATCGATGCCAGCTGGGTTGGTATCGATACTGGGAGACTTTTAAATCAGGAATCAGGCTTTGTAATCCGTTTTGATGATGATGGTTTCATGCTTAGGTGTTATTATGTTGAATAATATGCATGCTTGTGAAGTTATGTATCTATGAGTATCAAATGCATACTTAGAATCTTGTTACCTACTTTCATGATAATGAATACTTGTGGACACTTATAACATATACAAAACCTCCATAAGCTTGATGTGTGCTTAAATAACTTGTTTGGCTTGTGTGCAAACATAGTTTAGGTTTTGTATAGGCCTGGTCCTCTCCAAGGGAGGTCTACGGAATCACTTGACACTAAAGAACGTCGACTGGGTTATCGGATTCACGTTGCGCATGGCCAATGTCTCGAGTAAACTACAGGGACAGGGGAAACGTGGGTAGTAACTAGAGTACACCACTTGTTGTGAGAACCTAATCTTAATTAAAGATCATAAAATACCATAGCTGTCATGTTATGCATCTTCTTACTCTGTTTAAATCTTTTATATTGACATATCTTATGCCATAATGTTAATACACTCTCGTGAAACTCATAGTTACCCTAAATTTAAGCCAAGGGAACTAGTGAACTTGCTGGCTAGGTTTTGACCTAGCACCACTATTTTACAGGTCCAGGACAACAGGTGAATCCTCGGTAGTACCGGTGGAGTACGTTAGGCAGGAATAAATCTTCGGAGACTTCTTAGAGTTCTGTGAAGATGTAGGACTTTACTTTTGATATGTTATGTTTGGTTTGGACATTGTTTAGTCCATTATTCTTTGGGTTATCTAATTAACCATTTGTTTGAATCAATTTATCAGTGAAGCTAATAAAGTTTATTTCAGCTTTATTTTACTTATATCTTGAATGTAAGTGCAGCTTCTTGTTAGCTTAGTGTAACGTGTACACCCTAGAGCTACAGGTTGTTAATGGTTCTGCAGGAAAGCCCAATTCTCATTGAGTAAGGGCTGCAGACATGAAATGTGAGGGCGGGGCATTATACTCGACCATGTTTATGAACTTCAAATTTAGAGGCTGTCAGTTCTTCTTGTATAACTCCTAAGGAATGATTCAACCCAAGAATAACCTTTTCCTTTAAATCAATTTTGCGGTCCTTGTCAAGGCAAGCTTTCTTATATCGCTTCAAATCCTCTTCAAGATGACGGAGTTGAGTACAGTTGTTCTCTTTAAACTGAGTTTGCAGCCTTTGAACCTCCTTTTCTTTGTCAAATATTACTAATGAGTAATGATCAATTAAGTCTCTACGATGTTTGTCGACTTGGTTTGCCTCAGAATGCATCCGTTCAATCTTCTGTGACATATACTGACAATCTTGAGACTGTTTAAGACAACCCGATTGAAATTCTTTCAAGCTGAGTTTCAATTGCTGATTTTCGGAAGACAAATCCTGAATAATTTTGCTTTTTTCTTCCATTTCACATTTTCCTTTTGAAGATTCACTTAACGGATTAAGAAGCAAAAATCTCTCATAGCGATCTTTCCAATACAAAACATCTTTCTGAAGGACATCAAGACGGCCATTCAACTCAACAATCTTGTATGAGGGATATTTTGCCTCCTTCAGTTTTTCAGTCAAAGAAACCTTTTCCCGTTCTAAACGCTCATTTGAACGAGTCAATTCATTGATCTTTTGTTCAAAGACTTGAACAAACTCTAACTTTTCAACATTAGATTCGATAAATTTTTCCTTCAAACTTTGAAGATCAAAAACTAAAGTATGAATAGTAAAGGTCTTACCTTCAATTTCTAATTCACGAGATTTTAATTCCTCTTTAAAAACTCTTTGAATCTTGATAATTCTTTTCTACCTCACAAAGTCTTCGGACCTCAGAAGTTTCAGCATCTAATTAGCTTTTTGTCAGTTTTAGTTTCTCCTTCATAATGGAAACTTGATGCAGATACTGCATTAAAGAATACAAGGTGTTATCAAATCAAAAGGTAATCTTAAAGTGAAGGGAACATTACAAATGATAAATACAAACTAAAAGAAGGGGAAAATAGTACCACATAAGAAAGATGTCGAATGTTTTCTTTGAAATCAGGGTCCTCACGAAGCATGTCCTCTGCAGCAACATTTGGAGATGAAAATCATTTAGAACAAAGTCTGGGGGATTAAGCAAAGTTACTTCTTCATTTTGTTGAGAAGAATCTTTTGGTTGAGAAGAACCTTTTGCCTTTTCATAAGATTCAAGTTTTTTAGGCAATTCTTCTACAGCATAATCATAGAAATCACTAGATGATTCACCATTTTTCAGGTCAGTTTCATTTGTTGGCAAGCTGAAGGAAACTTGAAGAGCAATAGCTATCTCTGACGGAAGAATTTCAGCAGCATTCGAAGCTTCTTTATCTTGATCCATAAGAGCTACAAGGGAAGGTGAATTTGGTGTACTCAACAATAAGGAATGATTATGAGTCATACCCTGTGTAGGTTGATCATCCTCTTCAAGATCTTGAAGAAATCAAGGTTATTAAACTTTGGTGTAAGAGGTTAATCATCCTCTTCAAGATCTTGAAGAAATCGAAATTCACCAATCATATCACCATAGTTATGAATTTTCGCAATACAATCAATAGAAGTTTTATCTGATGGAGATGCTGGAGTAGTAGTTGTAACTGCAAAAAACTGTGAATCTGAAGAAGATGTAGAAACTACAGAGTGCTGCACAAAGAAAAAAGTGAACTCTAAGTATAATTAAATTATTAGATAAAAAGATGGTGAATTTAAGGTAAAATTAGGGGTGAGGGTAAGGGGTGAGAGTAACCTTCTTAGCCTTTTTCTTTGATGGAAGAGTAGAAATGATCAAGTCATTATCATCTGGAGAAGTGGTTCCCTTATTCTCAGATTCAACTTTGAGTTCAGCTTCATTGATAGGTTGTTTCCATTTTAAAGAAGATGGAGGGATTGGTTTAGACTTGGTGGAGTCTAACTTAGGAATAAGGGTGTTATTCTTCATTTTTAATTTAAGCTTTGGAAGTTTTTTGAATGACAGCAAATCCTGATCAAGAAGACTCTGGGAACTCATTTCGGTTAAATTCTCAGCAACTTGGTTAATATTAATATTGTCAGAAGACTCTTGAGATAAATCCTGATTGAAGGGTGAATTTGGAGTTGACCCAGAAGGTTTAGTTGTCAAAACTTTTGCAGAACGAGGGTTTTTGCTAGTTTTTAGCTTGAAAATTTCTAGAGAAGACGATTTCTGGGAAGAATTATTTGATTTTAAAACTAAATCTTCATACCTCCAATTTCTAACTGGGGAAAAATAAGTAATTCCGGGGGAGGGTCAGAAGGAGAAAAAAGCCAGTCACCAGAAACAATCAAGGGAAATTTGAACCATTCCTTGTCCCCATCCCTTTGCAAAGATTAAACATCAAAAGAACGCATGTCTTCATTTCTTTTCAATCTAAGATAAGAGCAATAAGGAAGACCAGTAATATAAATTTCATCATGCATAGACAAAATGTCTTCAGCAGAAAACAGAAAGGTATTGGGATTATCCTTGTTCTCTGCATTATACTCTTCAAAAGTATTGATCAATCTAAAGAAATTACCGGATAATTGCCCAGGAGCCCTTCGTAATTTCATTAAAGTTTGCAATAAAAGAGGACGGGAAGAAGTAAAAATTGGAAGGGAAAGGCCAGCTTCCAATTGACCTAAGGTAATTAGGGTTTCACCTGGACCCTCGGGATGCTTCATGAAGATAGAATCTCTGGGATATTCAGATTCTTTAGCGTGACGAAGTTGGATAGAACTAGGAATGTTGTGTTTCTTACGAATTTCAGGAATTTCTTGAAACACAGAAGTGTGAAATTCTGGCTTCTTGACATGAAATTCTGGCTTCTTTACATCGAGTTTCTTTGTCAACGTCATCGAAATCAAAGAAATAGAAAGTGCGAACCAGAAGAGGAGGCAGGAACTGCAGGAGAAATCAATACTAAGGGGCACGAAGAAGAAATATCAGGACACTCAGGGGCAAGGAGAAAATAAGAAAAACTTTGGCTCAACGAAGACTGGAGATGAAAGTTGAAGACGAAGACTGAAGACGAATTAGGATTGAAAGAAAAGGCTGTAATCTCAAAATTTCCTTAATACTTAAGAAAATTTTGAGAAGGGCAAACTGTAAATACATAATAATAAATGTACACATGTCATAATGAAAATAGGGAGTACAGGAGTATTCCTTATAACGCATTGTATGTAAACAAAGGGTATGTTTGTAAAATATAAATTTAAGGTCCTATATATATAAACCCCTCATCCTTCATTTAATAAGAGATCGAAAAATATTCATTCCTTTTTACTTCTTTACTCCTTCAACTCTCCTAACTGTAGATTTAGAGCATTTACAATCTTATCATCATGTGGGTCCCATAAGTTAGTGTCAAAAAGGTGTAAGTGTAGCATTAATAGAGAAAAAAATAAGGTGTTACCTTATAATGCATGTGCTTCTACATATTTCACCCAACTTATTTTTACACTATGCTTACACCAACTTATGGATACACATGCCATTTTTTAATACCACGTGGATTTGCCATCTTATACATTATAGTTTGCTAACTTATAAGGGGATCTTGATTTGTAATTAATATAGATTTCTTTTTTCTTGAATGGGGACTACCGCTTATGTTACATATAGGCGTAGATACATCACAATGAGTGTGTGAGACGCGTAGAAATTTAAAATCGCCAATAACATCATCACCAACGAACGCAGGAAAGGTGCTACTAATAGGGGTAGAGAAACCGCCATCACCACGTAACTATATTTATTACCAGATTACATTTGAGACAAACTTAACGATAATACCACAGCCGAGAAATTTTGATCCCATGTCCTCCCACTACCAAAAATTTATGGGAGGGATGCACAACCATTAAGCCAAAGACTCATGTGCAATATAGACTTCATCGGATCATATTATTAGTTGTTAATTTTTTTTTTTGGTATTTATTAGTTATTTCTTAAATTGTCTATTCAATCATATTAGTTGATAATTTTTAATAAGATCTCATATTAGTTGATAAAATAAATCTAAAAAATTCTCAAAAAAATATAAGTTTGATATCCAAACTTTAAAAAATTTGTCCGTTCTTAGTTTGCACGGCATATAAAGACTAGTATACATAGGAGGTCATCTCCAAATTAGATCATATCTATGTGGGACCTACAAAAATGTGGAATTGGATAAGGTTGTAATAAAATGGGGTGTAATTGCGGGATCTACTATTTCTTGGAGGATCTTCTCAATTTTGTTTTTCTTCCTTAACTGCTTGCATATCTAATCAAACTAATATAGATTTAACACATCAAATCTTACTCGTGATGGGAAGAACTCAAATCGTCAATAACATGTTTAGGAAAATGACTGTTTCAATCTGTCAAATCATCAACGATGGATTCTGTCCGTCGAAAACTTTGTGAATTCACCTAGCTACCACTACTTCTCTTCAACAATTATGAACCGTCATTTTTTTATTAGTTCAACCTATATTCTTTTATAACATATACATTAATATTTTAGAAACTCGATTGAAATTGAATATAATTCAAGGGACTTAATGGAAAGTGAATATAATCTTCAACCATTCAAAAATATAATTCAAAATCTATAACATTGTATTAGCTTCATGTACACAGTCCTCTTAAAAAGCAAAAAAAGAGATCTCATTATCTCAACTCCTAACAAACTGAAAAATAAGAGATCTAGTTACATAGCAGATATAAAACATAGCAACAGTATTACTTGTATGTTACTAAGCATCTTGCATATCTCTCTCTCTATATATATAAATATATATATATGTATGTATACTAGCCCTTTTTATTCATCATGTAGCATTGGCAGTGCAAGTTGATTCACAAAGTCAGTTGCCATATATATAGTTGTCTTCAGAGTGCACCCCAATCACAATTACCTGTATAACATTACAAAATAAGGGCAAGGCAAAATTCATTATAAACCATCTCATAAGATAAAGTATGCCTACCATTGTAATTTTAATAAAGACCAAATGTGAATACAAAGCGAAGGAGATTCTTCAATGTGTATTAGCCGAATAAGATATTTTCTTACCTCTCTAAGTATTTAAAATCTCAAATAAACATCTTCTACATAACAAAATCCAAACCTTCGATAGTTGAATTGAAAGAAGATACAACAATTTAGTGCCCAAAGATTGATTACTGGAGAATTGTTTTATAGGTTTATGCAGAAAGTAGTAGATTAATCTTCATCTCTCTCACTCTCTCTCCCTGCTCAATTGGTTTTTGTATTTTTCTATGGTGTTTTCGAAAAAAAACCTCGAGGTATTATTCTGGGATCAAGATCAAATTTTATTTCTTTAAATTATTTTATAGGTTTATGCCCAAAGCAGTAGATTGATCTTAACCTCTGATTCTCTCTCATTCTCTTTAGGAAAAAAATAAAAAAATAATAAAGACTCAACCCGTGAACCCGAGGAACCCGAGTGTAACTTTAGGTTTGGGTCTGGCCGTCGGTCTGAGGGTGATTAGTTGTGGAGAAGTCCAGCTGTGAACCTAAGAGTTTAAACAGTTTTGTCCAGAATTGCCCTGTGAATCTTGAGTCCCTGTCACTTACAATGTTCTGTGGTGATCCCCAGTACTTCACTACATTCTTTAGGAAAAGAAAAACTGTCTCCTCTGCTGTACAATTCACTAGTGCAGGAATAAAAGTAGCATATTTGAAAAATCAATCAACCATTACTAAGATGGATGAATACTCCCGCAATTTTGGCAAGCCAAATATAAAGTCAATGGACACTACAAAAAAAAAGACTTTTAAGGGCGGTTTAAAAGTCATTTTTTTGTAGTGGGCTACACTCTCCCATGGTTTCTTCGGCACTAGTAAAGGCTCTAAAAGTCCAAATGGCTTATCTCTAAACACTTTATCCTAGTGAAAAATATGACAAGTCTTGATATAATCAAGGACTTACTCCTTTATTTCCGACCAGTAATAAACCCTCTCCAGTAGGGCATATGTGCGATGACCTCCAGGATGACCCGCCCATTGAGTATCATGACACTTTCTAATCAGCTCCCTTATTAGTTGTGCAGAGCTTGGAACATACAAGCGACCACCAGTTGTGTACAACAGATTATCCTTTACATAAAACCGAGTGGATCACCTTCCTTCACCATGGCAAACAAGGTTTGGCCTGTGGATCACTCTGCAGGCTGACACGAATCCTGCCCTTCATGGTGTCATTCAGCGCGGACACGTCTTTATGCCCATCTTTCACTAAGGCAGCTAGTTCTGCCTTTCGGCTCAGTGCATCTGCGATATTATTCATCTTTCCAGGCGTGTACTCTAGCACCAAGCCAAACTCGGTCAATAACTCTTGCCAATGCGCTTGTTTGGAAGTAAGCTTCTTTTATGTCAGGAAATAGGATGCATCAGCATTGTCTGTCCTAACTATGAACTTTGACCCAAGTAAGTAGTGTCTCCATACACGGAGACAATGAACAATGGCAAGTAACTCCTTTTCCTGAGCTGTATAGCGTCGTTCAGCTTCGGAAAGCTTTGGCTCTCATAAGCAACCGGGTGATCCTCCTGCACTAATACCCTACTGAGTGCATAGTCGGAGGCATCTGTGTGTACCTCGATTGGCTTTTGAAGGTCAGGCAATGCTAATACTGGATCTTGAATAACCTGATGCTTCAAATCTTTAAAAGCCTTCTTGCACTCGTCTAACCAACCCCATGGTATATTCTTCTTTAGTAGGTCAGTCAATGGAGCCGCTCGTGCTGAGTATCCTTAAATGAACTTGTGATAGTAATTCACAAGTCCTAAAACAATCGTAACTCATTGACCGTCTCGGGGACCTTCCACTCCTGGATGGCCTGAACTTTCTCCATCTCCATCTGGATACGTCCATCACCTATGACATGACCAAAAAACTTGAGCTGCTCTTATGTAAAAGAATAGTTTTCCTTCTTCACATGTAGTTGATTCTTCCTGAGTAGCTCGAACACTAGATGAAGATGATGTGCATGCTCCTCCAAAGTCTGGCTATAAATTACAATGTCATCTAGATACACCACTACAAATTTATCCAAGTACTCATGGAAGATTTCATTCATTAGTGTACAAAATGTTGTTGGAGCATTAGTTAAACCAAATAGCATTACTAAATATTCAAAAGCATCATACCTGGTAACACATGTGGTCTTCGGCTCATCTCCCTCCGCAATGCGAACTTAGTAGTACCTCGAATGCAAGTCAAGCTTGGTGAAGTACTTTGACGACCCTAACTGGTTGAATAGGTCCGATATCAATGGTATTGGGGATTTATTATATACAGTCACCTTATTTAGAGCCCTACAGTCAACGCAAAGCTGAAGGCTCCCATCATGTTTCTTTTGGAATAACACTAGAGCTCCAAAAGTTACTTTGGAAGGTCGAATAAATCCCGCCTCCAAAAGTCCATCTAATTGCTTCCTTAGTTCTACCGATTCGGGCGGTGCCATACGATATAGAGCTCTAGCTGGTGGCTTAGCTCCTGGAGTCAACTCAATTTGATGATCTATGGCCCTGAGTGGAGGTAACATCTTGGGGCATAACGTCTGTATATTCATCAAGCAACTTATCTATCTTGGCTGACATAGGTTGTAGATTTACGCCTGAAGTCTCCATCTTCATAGTAGCCAAGAATATAGTATCCCCCCTTTTTCAATCCCTTCTTGATCTGGATTGCAGAAATCATCTTGTTACCACGAATCTTCGTGTTGATGGCATTGATCATGCACGGCTTGTCTCTAAGAATATACAGGGTTTCCAAATTTGGCATTGGCACCGCCCTTGTTCAATGCAAGAATTTCGTTCCTAAAATCACCTGGAAATCATCCATAGGAATGGCCATCACATTGGTCCTCCTGGATGATTTCTCCGTCTCAATGGGTACATATTTGGCAATACCATGAATCGGTCGTACATCTAAATTCATGGCTTTGATGCGACTCTGATCCTTCACAAGCTTCAATCCAAGTCGCGTAGTTTCATTCTAAGCAACAAAATTATGGGTGGCTCCTATGTCAGCCATTGCTCTGGTGGCTTTACCATTGATCTTGACATCAACAAACATTAATCCCTTTGGTGCGGCTGACTTGTCTGACACTGGATTATACACCTGCCCCTTGAGCGCATTCAATAGGTGAAGAGCACCCATCCTAGTCTCTTCCTCCTCTTCCACTGAATCCTCACCGTTCTTGCCTAGACAAGGGGTCTATCCTTCAGTTGCGGTTTGAATAGCATTCAATACCTGTTTTTGTAGACATACTGCAACTTTGTGTGGTCCAGCACAAAGGAAACACTTCAATGCTAGTTTCTGTTCTGAAGTCGAAGCTTGACCGCCCTTCGACCCTGCACCATTACCACTCTTCTTTTCACCACCATAGTTCTTACTCTTATTGTTTTCTAGCTTACCACTACCCTCAGTGGTCTTCTTCTTGTCAAGCTCATTGACGATCGTATAATCCGTTAATCGTTCTGTTGCAGCCTGAGCCGATGGTAGATCTTGGGCATGTTGATTCTGTAGCTTTGTTTGTGCCCATGGCTTCAATCCTTCTATGAAATAGAAGAGCTTACCCTTCTCTGACATGTCCTTGATGTCCAACATCAAGGTTGAAAATTGCTTGACATAGTCGCGCACTATGCCAGTGTGCCATAGTTGCCGAAGCTTCCTACGAGCCATGTATTCTACATTTTCGGGCAAGAACTGGGCCTTAAGTTCTTTCTTAAGGTCTTCCCATGTCTCAGTAGCCACCCTGCCAGCCTGAATCTCTTCATAATGTGTCCTCCACCATAACTTGGCATCACCAGTCAAGTACATGGTGGCCATGGATACCTTCGCCTCTTCCGTATTAGGCCTAATGACCCTAAAGTACTTTTCCATGTCGAAAAGGAAGTTTTCAAGCTCTTTTCCATCTCTGGCACCTCCATAGCATCTTGGATCAGGAACAGGTACTCTAGATGTAGCTTCATTAGCAGCTTGTGCACCATTCCCGAGTAGCCGCATTAGCACCTGAACTTGTGTTGTGAGCTTTTGTACGCTACGCTGCAACGTTAGCACCGAGGTTCCCGTATGGTCATTCAACATATTTACCCTACCGACCAATGCCCGGTGGTCTGTTTCCAGATTAGTGGCTCATAGCTCTAAGTCATCCAACCGCTCTTTGGTTGTCCACTGTACCGCCATGTTCTAGCTTGAACTAATGCTCTGATACCAATTATCACGGGGCGTTTCTATTGCTAGACACGCCCATGCGGCACTGGTGTATTATAGTCAAAGTTACGTACACTAGTTAGCCAAGTATTTGAATATAAATGAAGCTTCAAATTCTGCAAGGAACAATGCAAAGCAACAAAGCGAATATTATTAATATGCCAACTGAATACAAGTACGGGACAAGGACACCAACTCCTATGTTAACACTAGGAGAGTAAACTTCACAAGAATGTGCCCTTAAACTTCAAGGTTCTCTCACTCAATTGTAGAGGCTACCTCCCCTACAAGGTAGATAAATTACTTTTATAACTTTTACAAAAGGAAACATCAAGACAAAAGACCAATCATACTCTTTTCTGGCCCAGTGGATGAATATTCATCCTTACAACTATTTGGACATACAAGCTATCCTATGAATATATATGACTGGACTCCGCATATACATGCATATACAAAATGTCCTAAGTACATTCTAGACTACAACTAGACACTACATATATTCAGGACACGAATCGCGACCATATGTACAACGCTGGACAAGTACTGACCGTAACACTTGCCACTCTCATATTAAAGTGACGTAGATCAAAGTGCAGAAACGAAAATAGCTACTAACAAACTAGCTCTTACAAAAATAACCTGAACTCCAACTTTATTTAATCCATAATAATGCCTCCACATAAAGGTTGACTCCTTATTTATAACTCCAACCTTATTTAATAATGCCTCCACATAAGGGTTGACTCCTTTATAAGCCTTAAAGGTTTGGAATAGTAATTAATTAATTGAAAGTTAAAAAGAAATAGAAACTCAACATAAAAAGGAAAAATTATTCCTAAATCGAATTAAAATATAGGAAATTGTCAAACACTCACTTTTATAACTACCAAATACCATTTACTATATAAACTTTTGTCTATTATACAAAAACTCAAATTTGAAAATTATATATCTATTTACTCACTTTTTAATATCAAAATATCTAAAAACTCCATTTTGATGCACTTTTAGTTTTTTTTTTTAAGTAGGGGACTATTGCTCAGGATACATATTTAAGAAGGTGAAAGTCTAAATTCACCCTACGGTTAATGAATTTAACAGTATGTCAATGTGACTATGGTGAAGGATCACACAATCACCTAATTAAGAATTACTAAGGTGATAAGAGTACAACAAAAATCTCTAACAGGAGTATTGACTTATTCGATTCTTAATATGCGGAATTAAGAACAAGAATCGAATGTTTCAATCTCACAACAAGTATGAAAAATATGCACAAGAGATTTTGTTAACGAGGAAACCCAAACTGGGAAAAACCCCGGGACCTAGTCCAGCAAAAATTCACTAAGAGTTATTGAAAACTTACAACCCGATTTACCACTCGATGGACACGAATTACGACTCCCTCTACGCTCCAACAGCTACGGTGTACAGTTCTTCCACAAATTCGAACTCCACGAATTTGCCTCTTAGTAAATGTTGATGCGTCTCCAACTTGAACTCCACAAGTCCCGCACCTTGAACCAATACTTGACTCCTCAAGTATATCACCACAAGCTTGAACCTTCAAGCTCAATCACCGGAAATCCACCGGTAACAAAAACAGAGTTTTGGTTTTGAAATGGGAAGGATTTGAACCAATTTCAACAAGCTTGAGAGCTAAAAGATTAGAGTTGAAACTCTTCAAGAACTTGTTGATTAATAGGGTGAATGGTTGATTGAATACTGAAGATTCAACCCCTATTTATAGTGAAGATGTCCAGCTCAATCCTAGACTAAATTATTAGTTCTAGGTCTAATGGTAGACACCATTATTGGGGATGAGAGAATAATATATTCAGCCTCTCATTCCACTTAGAGATGTTTCCCACGCTCAATTATCTCCCTAAAACAAGGCTTAGAGGGAGATGAGCAATAATGTGTTAGAAAGTTACTTTACAGCTCAGAAAATCGCACTCAGAAAAACGAATCTGGGCGTCGATTTCGAAATCAAGCCTGTCGGTTTCGAAACCAGCATGTGGTTTCGAAACTGACTGAATTGGTTTCGAAACTAACAAGCTCCTGTGATGGTTATTGCCTTTTGGTTTCGAAACCAACATGTTTGATTTCGAAACCAAACTTCATCTGAAGATAGATGAAGTTTAGTTTCGAAACCAAACTGTTTGGTTTCGAAACCAAAATTCATCTGAAGACAGATGAGTTTTGGTTTCGAAACCAACAGTTTTAGTTTCGAAACCAAACTTCATCTGTCATCAGATAAAGTTTGGTTTCGAAATCAAACTAAGGTTGATTTCGAAACAGACTTTTCCCTATATAAAATAATACCATCAATGCAGTTGGTTTCGAAACCAAACTTCTTGGTTTCGAAACCAACACTGTCCAGATTAAAAATTTATCTTTTAAAACACATTTTATCAAGAGTAAACAGTGTGGGAAACACTCTTAGCAATCTAACCACCTATGGTACTTAGTGTTCTAAGTCACTTACCATCCTAGGATGTCTTCCGGTGGTGAGTTGAGTTCTTCGGAGCCTTTGTAGATTTCTTCTCTTTCAACCGAAGTGAACCGAGACTCACTAGACTCTAACTCAAGTTACATTGACCATCTTGAGTTTACCTTTGACACGAAATTCGACAAACATAAAACATGGACCTTTCAATCTCCCCCTTTGTCGATTTCGTGACAAAAACCATTTAAGAGAAAATAAAGAATAACCCTTCCCCATTACAGCATAATTCCTCTTACAATGTACTCAAGCAATAATAAAGACTCACTCCCCCATAGTTATGACATCTAAACTTTAGGAGTAAACTTTTGATGATTTCCTGCAAAGAATTCAAACTCATTCCAGAACAAGATAATACAGATAAGAAAGAAAATACAGTATCTTGTAATGAAAAATATATGAGAAACACAGGGATTTCAACCACTCCCCCTATGTATTTGAATTCTCTCCCCCATAGTTATATATACTCCCTGTTGAGTAACCATTCAGAATGATAAACACATCTCCCCCTTTTTGTCATAAATAGACAAAGGAAAGAAAAAAAATCCCTGCAAGAAGATACATTCAGGTATATATGGAGGAAGGAAATAACTGATGCTGAAAAGTAAAACTGAATCATCCATTAAGTTGTTCTATCTTTCCAAGAATCAAATAATATAGTTTTGAAGAGTGAAAGATGAAGCCGCAAATGAAAAGAAAAATAATGAAGTATCATCCACAATCAACAAAAATAAATAAAGCAACTAGCTATCCATCATGTCCTCATCAGAACTAGAGGAGTCAGAGGAATCTTCATCCGTAGAGTCGTCAGCAGGATCAATGGGGCGATCATGACTGGTCTTAGATCTCCCCTCCTCTGGCACAGCCGGAATGCCTTCAACTCCAACCTTTTCGGCAATGGCATT
>MVGT01000948.1:137118-159455 GCA_002174775.1 Macleaya cordata | reverse complement strand
TTTTGAAAAGTGATGTGATCTACCACAAACTCTCTCTAAACCAACCTCAAAATGGAAAGAAAAACTCAATTAGTTTGAGTTCTTCCCATGATGAGTGGGGTTTGAATGTGCAAAGTTTATATTAGGATGGGTGGTGTAGATGTAGATGATGGTTGATGACGGTGGTAGTAAAGAGAAAGGCTAAGATCTAATGGAAGTGAATTTACTCTCACCTAACTCTATTTCTTTTCTTCTCAAACTCTTGAATGCTCTCAAGCTATTCAATGTAACTCATGAGATCTATTGAATGTTCATCAAGAGATCTATTGAATGCTCCTAAGAGAACTATTGAATGCTCTTCCTAAGAACTATTGAATGTTGTTCCTAAGAGAACTATTAAGTTTTAAGTAAGTTTGGAGAACCCTAACGTAGTCAAATTAAGGCCAAATTGAGGATAAATTTGGGGATTTTCACTCAATCCTTCAATTAGGCTCAAATTTAAGCCAAATTGAACTTAATAAAGTAAAATTGAGTCAAGTGAGGGTCCAATTGAGTTGAGCCGAGGGTCAATGAACCCTGATGTGATCCAATTAAAGTCGATCCTAGTCCGAATTTTGGGAGTTTTCACCCGATTCGTTTAATTAGGCCCGATTTGGGCCAAATTAGGCAAAATTGAGTTGGGGGATGACTAAATTGAGTTGGTTCAATGATTGATTGGGTTGAATTAGAGGTGGTTGCGGCGTGATCTCTTATTTCACATTGAATTTTTGATGTTTAGTGCCTGGGGGCGAAAAATTGGTGTCTACAACAAGAGATGCATAGAAACGCGGAGCCAATCAGTTTCAACAACAAGACCAGTTTGGCGGGGACAAAAGGCAGAGGGTACAAGGCGAGTCATCGCAAGGACAGAGACAACATGAGGATGAAAGCTTGAGATTCAGAGACAGGATTTGGGTCCCTTTTCATAACAGTTTGAGAAAGACAATCCTCGATGAGGCACATAAGACTCTATATACAATTCACCCTGGTAGCACCAAGATGTACAGGGACCTATGTAGAAATTTTTGGTGGCCGAGAATGAAGAATGACATTGCTCTATATGTAAGTAGATGCCTCACCTGCCAGCAAATCAAGGCGGAACACCGAAAACAAGTTGGTGAACTTCAGTCGCTTGAGGTACCCGAGTGGAAGTGGGAACACATAACTATGGATTTCGTGACCGACCTACAGAAGAGCAGAGAAGGTCATGATGCCGTTTGGGTGATTGTCGATATGCTGACGAAGTCTGCTCATTTTCTCCCGGTTTCCATGACTTACACCTTGGAGAAGCTTAGTGGGTTGTAAATTAAGGAGATCGTAAAATTTCATGGAATACCAGTGTCCATTGTTTCTGATCGAGACCCTCGATTTACATCCAGGTTGTGGGAGAAATTACATACTGCCTTGGGTTCAAAGCTACGCTTTAGCACTTCCAACCACCCACAAATGGATGGACAATCAGGGCGGGTAATACAGATTCTTGAGGACATGCTACGGGCTTGTGTGTTAGATTTTGAAGGCAATTGGCAGAAACACTTATACCTAGCAGAGTTTGCTTATAATAACAGTTACAAAGCAAGCATTGGCATGGCCCCTTTTGAGGCCTTATATGGTAGACCTTACAGATCACCTATTTGCTGGTCGGATGAAGTTAGTGAAAGAAAGAATGCTCGAAGCACAGAGTCGACAAAAGAGTTATGCAGATCGTCGCAGACGACCTCTTGCCTTCAGTGTAGGAGACTATGTGTTTTTTAAAGTATCTCCTAGGAAGGGCATTCGACGGTTTTGACTACGTGGGAAGTTGGCTCTAAGATATGTGGGTCCCTTTGAGGTCTTGGAGCGTATAGGTCCTGTAGCTTACAGAGTTGCTCTGCCACCACATTTGGAGAAGGTTCATAATTTTTTTCACGTATCACAGTTGAGAAAGTATGAACCCGATCCGGAACACGTCATCGATTGGCACAACTTAGAGCTGGGAGAAGATGCCTCGTATGATGTTCAACCTATTCAGATTGAAGATCGCCAAGTGAAGGTACTGAGAAATAAGGAAATTCCTCTAGTCGGGACCTTTGGAGGCACAATAACATCGAGGAATCTACGTGGGAGAAGGAATCCAACATGAGGAGGCAATACCCCGATCTCTTCTCGGGTTGAGGTATGCCCTTTTAAAATTTCAAGGACAAAATTTCTTTTAAAGGGGGGATGATTGTGAAACCCCACTAACAAAAAGAAATTATTTACTAATGATAATAATATTAGTAGTATGAGTAATATTAAGAATTGAAACAAAAAAAAGAGAAAAGAAAGAAATAAGAATAGGAGAATAAAAGAAAGAGGATGAGAGTTTATGAGGGAAGAAGGTAGAGAACTAAGAGAGAGGGGTCGTGAGGGAGAGAAAGACAGAGAGAGTGAGAGAAAACGAAAGAGAGAGAGCTGAGGGAAAGGGAGAGAAAATCGTGGGAGAGAGAGAGAGAGAAGAAGGAAGAGGAAGAAGAAGGGGACGGCAGCAGCAGCAGCTACTGCTGCCCACGCCGGAGAAGAAGGGGGCTGCTGCCGGTGGCAGCAGCTGCCATTTCTGGTGGAGAAAGAAGCAGGAAGAAGAAGAAGAAGGAAGAAAAAGGAAAAAAAAGAGGAAGAGAGGGATTGCTCTTTGGGTAAGTTTTCTCACCATTTCACTCCCATTTCAGCTGAAATTTTAAGTTGATAACTTAGGTCTTTTGTTGTTCAAACATGCATGCTAGTGTAGATCTTATTTTTGAGCTTAATGGTGGAAGAAGGGATGAGATGGACTAATATTTTGGTGTTAAGATGAGAAATCAGCACCTAAACATTATAGATCCTGAAATTTTTGTGATGTAAATTGGGGTTTTTTGAAGAAAATGAAATTTTGTTATGCCCTAGAAATTGTTAAATGGATGGGTTGAAGATTTCATGTGAATATATGAGTTTTTATGATCTAATTACCCCCATTTTAATGCATGCAAGTGGAGATTTAAATTTGATGAGATTATGGTGATTTTTCTTTGTATAGCTTGTAAACGGTGATAGAAAAAAAAAATATAGTTGATGTTCAAGGTAAATAAGTTGATGGTGAAACCTATATTTTTGGGGATTCATAAGAAGATGATAAATCATGATTCTTGATTTATGAGAAGCCATGAGCTGATTCTTCTTTAGTTTCATATAAAAAATGAGGTTTGATTTACTCTTGAACTTAGAAGAGACCCGGTGAACCGTTTTAGGCATTTTGAGGTAAAGATGACCTTCTTTATCTTTAGTTTTAGTGATAGTTCCTTGAAGTTGTTGCTATAATGAGTAAAGAGTTTGGAACTATTCATGTTTATAATCCATTTGTGCTTATAGTTAGAGTGTAAAAGTACCTTGTTTGGGGTTAAATTTGGAATGGTGGAGGGTGACCAAATGGCTCTAGTTTGGTTTTCCTATCTTTAATTGAAAAGGGTAGAGTTGGTGATGGGAAATATGAAATGGAACTTTGAGTTAGGTCTAGAAATTTGATGGATGATGAAGGAATATAAAGGAAACTTACATAAGAGTTGTTGATGATGAGTCCTAAATTTATGAAGGGTTTTACGGACTGATTTACTTATTTGTGGAATGTTTTGAGGATTTTGAGCTATATTGGAGAGATGTATAAAGTTCACCTCATTTGGGACCTTAGGTGATAGTCCCGACTTGTCTCTTGATAAAAAAATGGTTGATTAGAGACGTTTGAAGTAGGAGTAGTACTGATCTTACTAACTTGTGAGGTTTAGAGTAGTACTCTAAGTCGTTGGTACTTCTTGATTTTTAAAATTCTTATTGTCCCTCATTTTCTATTCAATTTTTGGTTCTAAGTACTAGAACCTAATTCTGTCTTTTGTTTCTTTGTCCAGCTGGTGAGCTGGGTGCGGCTGACTCTCTGGGTAAGGAGGATCAGTTCCTGTACCGCTAGAGGTAGGTGGTCAATTCATCTTAATAATACCCAACCTTTTAAATGCATGTTTCGAACTGTTATATATGTACCTTGTATGCAAAGCATGGCATGAAATTCATGGATAACAACAAACTGATGTTATGAAGAAACTATTGAGAAACTGATTTTAATATGGAAACAATGCATGCTTGATCATATATCATGTCTTATGAAATGTTTCTCATGGATTTGTGAACTATGTGACTTTAATTTTACTATTATGATTTATGTCAATGAAAGGATGGTTATGTTTGGAAAACCATGTTTTACAAATGTAGAGGGAGTTGTGTTTGATATGTTGGAACCTTTGGAAGAGATGAAAATCTGTTTTATCGAGTGTTTTCTCGGTGTGAAACCTAACTTTAAAAATGTGACAAAAGGAATTTCTCCCGTGACTGCCTAAAGATGGTAGTGGCGTCTCACTACCGGGCTTGATAGGGTTCACGACGACATGGGGAACCGTGTATGCCTTAGGTGGACTGGTGTCTGTGTTACTTCCACTCGGATTCCCGCCCGAGTGATTTGTTTCTGTTGGCCGCCAGGGATCCTCATCCTTACGAGGGTGGGTGAGTTGGTTTGCCAGGTCTCGCAGACTTGGGTGTGTGGGTTGGCCTGGCAGGGATCCTCACCCTTACGGGGGTGGGTGAGTTGGCTTATCATGGTCCGACACCCTATGGGTGAGTGTGTTTGGCTTACCAGGGATCCTCACCCTTACGAGGGTGGGTGAGTTGGTTTGCCATGGTCCCTCATCCTTAGGACCAGTTTCACTTGTTGTATGTAGATTTTCAAAAGAGAAGAAATTTCAAAAAGGGGATTTCTACAAAAAGGACTTCGGTTTTCAAGGGGGTTCTTCCAAAATAGTTTTCGAACTTTAACTTAAAGGACACACAACCTATATATATATATTACTATATATTATCACTAAAGTGAGCTTGTGGAAGGTTGAGGACTTTCTACAAGGATGGTGGATCATGTTTATCCGGATGTGGTACACCATCTGAGACTTTGCTAGGTGTTTTTGTCTTTAGGGCGGAATGAGACGTCAAGAAGACAGGTACATCTAGGGAAGTCTGGGAAGTCACGATTATTTCCTGGTAAACCATGTTTGTGGTGGTGTTGAGTAACTAGTTTAGCTGAGGTTCGCATGCCTGCCCGATGGGTGTTAGACGCGGGGGAAGGTTGCCGGGGTACCTTCTCTGGATTAGTTGGGGGCCCTTGTCTAGTCTGTAGTCGTCAAATCGTTGTACTTGGTATTGATCTCGAAATAATTCCGATTGGGGTAACCCGGTCGTGTTCCTTAGCTATACTAGCAGAAGTACACTGCTATTGTTTGTATATGTATATGCAGAATTTTTTCATGATGTTTCAATCAACTATATAATATGCATTGCTTTTATAAATGCTTTTGAGTTGTTATCGGATTTATCGCTGCATGTGATAATATTAGGATGGTTGATCTACCTACTGAGTTTCTCACCCAATCGTTTTCGTGGTTTTACAGTTGACGTTTGAGGATCGAGATAGGATCTTTAGTGGCGCTCTGACGAGGTTCTTGGCGAGAGATTTCCTGGTTTTGGGTTTTGATGTAGGTTTCCCTCTCTTCAATCACAGTGGATGTTTTGCTACTGCTTTATGGCTCGGTTGTGAGCCTTATGTTACTTTGTTTTATATGAAAACAACTCCTACTTTATCTTTCTCACTATATATATATATATATATATTTTGACAGGAAACCACAAACATAACTATATATGATATCACAGTTATCTCCATGTTAAGCGAGAAATTTGAATGTCGTAGTTATTTGCAGGTTCCTCCTGGTCCTACATCGTTGGGATTTCAGTTGAGTGGAAAAAAATGGGTGGCAAATTTTTAGTGCATATCCTTGTTTAAATTTGCTTCCGCTGCGTATTTCTTATATGCACTGTATCTATTAGGTGACGAAAGGTCCAGTTTACAGGGGAGACTCTACCGGATTTGAGTCTCATTGTAGACTGATGGTAATGTCCCTTGTATTTGGGATATGGGGCGTTACAGAAACGAGAAGAGGAAAATAAATACTTACCAGCAACAGAAGAATCTTCTACAACAGAAACTAAGCATCAATCTGCTAGTGTTCCTGAAACCAACTAGTAATAACAAAGAGATATGAAGTTCGATATGAGGCTAAAAGATAAAAAGAATCAACTCTCCAATAATAAACTAAATAGTAGTAAAAAAATCGATACTCTAAAAGACAAATTTTAAACGGAAAAACAAAGATGAACGCTCATCAACCTAATGTTAGCTTTTCAAAATATGAGAATATTGAAATTATGTCTATATCCAAAGCTAAGCTATTGCACCTAACAACCTGTACTTCAACACTATGTCCATATAAAAATTTCCATATTTGGTTCCAGGGCAAAGAATAGCATCCATGTTTCTCCTATTATAGCATGGAAAAAAGCTCTAAATGCAGACCTGTGCACTAGATAAAATCATTACTACTTACTAGTGCAGAAGGCAAGTTCAAATCAAACAAATATTCAAACTCATTATTCGTCCTTCAAAAACATACAATACACAACTAAATTTAATAGAAAGCAGTTAGTTTTAAAGATAATACTAAAACATGACGACATTCCACTGCTCTCCAACTCAAATACCTACGATACAGAACACCAGATTCTGAACCAAAGAAATAATCTCAAGCAACAAAGACTCAAATAGGATATTTAAAATAGATCCAATCATAAAAATTAAACCCAGTTCATGAAAATGCCAACAGGGTAGTATCTAATATATGGTGAATCTTTAGGTGGAGTTGGCGATGGAAGATAAGCATTACTAGAAATGATACAATCATACATACAACGAAACAATTAGAAACTTTAGCAAAACAAAAAGATAAAAAAGAGTAGCAAATCGAGCCCAAAAATACCCTGGAAATTTGTAAAAAACAAAATTCTGAAAAATCCCTAACACAGTGAAAATCCGCCCCCTAAAAACCTTAAAAATTCCTAATTAACAAAACCTTAAGAAGTTGTTGTTCTTTCGATTCTCTGACTAACAAAAACCCTAGAAATCCCTAAATATCAAAAACCATAGTAATTCTAGAAAAAATCCTCACTCAAAGGGCCTCGATTTAGCTTGAAAGAGGGATTCCTAAGAGGAGCTCTCAAGCAAACCAATGAACTTGAGGATGCGCTTCTCTTCCGATTCCCTACCTAAGCAAACCAACGAATATGGCATTTTTTTAGCAAGAAAATGAGCGAGAGAGAAACGAGAGGAAGAGGGATTTGACAGAGAGAGGGAGATCTGCGTACTTAAGATGAGGATAGAATTGCGGTGGTGCTCTAGTGGCGATGCTACAATGGCTGATAATCGATCACCCTAAAAAAGGAAAAAAAAAACCTTAAAAGTTAACAGATCGGAATAAGAAAAAGAGAAAGAAAGAGATCGATCTGTCGAGTGGGAGAGAGTAAGAGAGAGTTGATATAGAGAGGGAATAGAAGGGATGAGAGTTGCAGAGGAATGATGCAGAGGACGAGGGTAGCTCGACCAGTTTGATGAAGCCCTTCCTCTAAAAAAACCTAATCTATAAACTTATAAATGCAAATATTTGCGGCGAAAAATATTTGTCACTATTAAAAATATGCCGTCGACAATAATTTTTGTTAAGCGCAAATTTTTGCGCTGAAAACTCATGGCCTTTTTTCACGCGTGTACGACGGAAAATATTAAACACACCGTCGTTAATACGACTTTTTGCGACGGTATTTGGTCCGTCTCAACAAACCTAATTATACGGGTTATAATATTGTTCTTCGTGAGGTAAAACGACGGGTAAAGTCCGTAGTTAAAAGTCATGTTTCTAAGACGGTGAATACTAAATCCGTCGAAAATACACACTATTTACGATGGAGTAACGAAATGTCGTCGCTAAAGGTCCACTTTTTGCGACGGTTTAAAAAACCCATGGCAAAAAACCGTCGCTAAAGGCTACTTTTTTTGTAGTGCCTGTGACTGGATAGGTTACTGTTGGAATCCATATCCTTCCATAAACAAAATAGAGAAGAAGATAAAGTACACACATATGTATATATATGTATAAATATTTACAAGCAAAAGTAGTACAATAAAATTTTATTTGGTGAAGACATATCCATCACCAAATAGTTGATCCAAGTCACCGCCTTCAAGATCATAGAAGGCATCAGGTAATTCCAAGTGGGTATTGGGCAATGGGTTACTATTGTAAGTTGAATTCATCTCAGCATAAGCTTTTGGCTTTCTGAGAGAAGACTGGTAAAGATCTACCAGATGGTTCATTGTACGACAGATACGCGACCATTGCCCATGCATACCACAACAACAACAGATTTTTTCATAAGCTTTATGAGGTTTATTCGGCAAACCTTTCTGCTTCATTTCGGAATCGTTTCATTTCTGGTCGTTCGGCCCTGTATCGTCCCACTTCTGGTAGTTCGATTTTGTGTTGCCCCACTTCTGGTGGTTCGATTTATACTTATCTGTATTTTTCCACTTCCGCTGGTACGGAGCATGTCTGGAATTACTGTGACCACCCCTTTTATCTTATCAACCATATTTAACATATCCATTTTTATGTCCCGAAAAAGACGTTGCATGTGCTTCTAACAATGATGCAGAACTTGTTGGACGAGATGCATGTTTCTCAATAACAACTCATTATTTTGTTCTGCTACGAGACAACAAGAGGTTAGTTCAAAATATCTTTTAAATCGATGCTCTCGATACTGTTGCTGCTGGAGGACATTTGAGGCATAAAATTTCGTAAAAGTCTTCTTTAGCATTTGCTCATTTGTGACAGTCACACCACACAATTTTAGTTGCGAGGAGATTTTAAATAAAGCTGAGTTATATTCTGTCACAGATTTAAAATCCTGCAAGCGCAGGTTTAGCCAGCTATATTGGGCATTAGGGAGAATGACCAACTACAGGTGATCATACATTTCCTTCAAATCATTCCAAAGAGTCAATGGATCTTTAACAGTTAGATATTAAGATTATAAAGTTGCACAAAGATGATGACGAGAAAAGATTAAAGTGGTTGCATGATTCTGCGGGGTCGCGTAGTTATCTTTCTTTATGGTATCTTTGAGGTCTTTGGATTGGAGATAAATCTCAGCATCAAGTAACCATGAGAGATAATTATCTCAAGAAAGATCTAGAGCTTCAAATTCAAGTTTTGTTAAATTTGACATAATCGAAATAACAAAGACGATGATTATACCTTTTTGATTTTAGGAGGTGTCCAAGAACTTGAAGTCGATCATAGGTTGTCGAAGACTCATTCTTGTCATAGGAGATTCGTAGATACTCATGCTGATAACGTGTTATAATAACTACATTATTTGCGTAAGTGTAAAAGTATAAATATGAGAGAAGTGAGAGAGATTTCTTTTTAACTTCATCCGTACATAATATACAAGAGGAAGGGGTAGATATAAGGGAAGATATGGATACATGCATGTATATGGCTTGACATATCAAACATGATGTGTCAGGTCCATACGGTGGATCAACCACCTCTACCTAAATGTTATAATAGTTTATTATTTGTTATTTTATATTTAAATTAATTAAAAATAGAATGAAGAAAAACTATTTAGACCTTTATAATTTGCGTTTTCCCTACTAAAAACAAATGAGCCCCCCACACGAGTTTGCAATCCTCTTACAAAACCACTTTGCCCTCTCATATGCCTTATGTACGTGTGAACTGGCAAACTACACGCTTTAGGTTCAAATTGAGTGTTATAAAGTAACACCCTATTTTTGCATTGTGAACAGTGCGCTTACACCTTTTTGACACTAACATTAGAATCTAAATAATAATAAGATCGTCCTCACAAAAAAAATCATCCACTAGGTCATATTTGAATACGCCCTTGAATAGGTGTAAGTGAATTAGCACTTGGATCGATCCCCCGAGAAATTCACTTTGCCCCCTCATACGCGCTACGAAAGCTGGCAAACTATGTGCTACCCTTCGCCAAACCCATCTCTCCCTCCACCATCGCCTAATTTTGAACTACATGATGAAGAGATCATCATCATAAAAATTCAACCATTGGATCATATCTACATGGTCCCACATACATATGTAAGTAGAGTGTAAGAATAAAGTGGGTATTAGATAAATGATGAGGAAATTATAGTCACAAAAACTCATCCCTTGAATGAACTCCATATAACACTCACCGTTAGAATAAAATTAGGAGGGCATTTTAGGATTGGCCAAAATTAGCTCACAAGGATACCACGGCTCCTATCGGTTCAAAACGAAGCCGCATTACAATAATAGATGCCCCTTTATAATATCTTAACCCCTTAACTACCACCACCACCACCACCACCACCAACACCGCCTAATTTTGATATACCTAATGATTAGATCATCACCACTAAAATTCAGTCCTTGGATCATCTCTACATGGGCCCACAGATAGATGTAAGTAGAGTGTAAGAATAAAGTGGGTATTGGATGGGGTTACTTGGAGACAACCCATGGGCTAATATGATTTAAACAATGGAGAAGTCATCGACCCAACAAATTAACCTTTGGATCAATTCCATGTAGCACCCACCGTTAAGTGTAAATCGAGTGTAATTATTATAGAAATAAGATTACAGGTAGGCCCACTTAGAGACAACCCATGGGCTGATGTGATTTGAACGTTGAGGAGATCATTGTCACAACACTTGGCATGTAGCACCGATTGTTAGGTGTAAACCTAGTGTAATTATTATAAAAATAAAGGTGTAGGATATAAATGAAATGAAGGAGGACATCATAGGTACTAAAAAAGAGCACACAAGGATTTGACGGCTCCTATCGGCTCAAAATAAAGCCTCATAGGAGCCGCATATATATAGTAAAGATGTTGTGTGTTTGATCCATTTTTAATTATTGAAATAGGCGTTTAATCCTTTTTATTATGTATAATATGCGTTGACAAATATGTACAACTGGCGGAGATAGAAGTTTATCTCTTAAATTACAAATTCGATTTTTCATAAAATTTATACGTTTGGAAAGCATTCGTCAAGATCTTCGATATGAGGCCAGTCACTAATATTTTATTTAAAAAAACTAGTTTCCAAAGTATATGCGAATCTAAATTTGCATACTACAAACTACTTTGAAAATTTAAATTTTCAATGTTTTAGATTTTGAAAATCTAAAATTGCATATTTTTATACTGCAAATCTAGTTTTGTAATTCGCAATTTGAACTCAATAAGATCTTAGTTTCATGTATGTAAATTTAAATTTCATACTGCATGAATAATTTTTTTTTTAAGTATTGTTGATTGGTCTCATTTCAAAGATCATTACAAATGCTTTCCAAAAATATATTTTTTGTAAAAAATTGATTCGTATTTTGAAAATTATAACATATTTTAATTTAAAACAAAATTAATTGAAGGGGCATTTTTTACCAATTAATATATTTTGGACTAAACATGTATTTCGAATCTTTACTAGAATACTCAAAGGACTGAACGCCTAAACTCTATAAATTAAATATTTTATTTCTTAGTTAGAGATAGAATTCTTTTTTTAAAACTACTTTAGGGAAAGAATAAGTGGAAGCGTTTTTATAAATAATAAATTTCTAATCAGAGATAGTGTTTCTATTAATTAGTACTACTCTTTGTAGGGTAACTAATTACCGATTAACACGTGTAACAATTACTGATGTTGCACTTTATATGTTGAGTTTGCCACTTAATTACGTCCATCATTTATTATAGAAATTTTATTTGCCTCCTTAAAGGGGCTAAACTTAAAATATTCAGATTTGCATCCTTTCACCATTTAATAAAAACTTTTTCTTTAGATGCCTAGAGTAATACTATGTTAACCGAATAAAAAAGTTTTAACAGAATTTAATACAAGTCTTGAATGGCTAAATTACATGGATCCTCATGAATAATACTGTCGGCATGACCGCCTACATCCACGACTAAGTTTGCACCTAATTAAAGTTTTGGGTCTTTTTTCGGTACCCGTAACATTAGTCATATGGCTAATACACACTTAATTGAAAAAACAAAATAATTTACAAGTGCAATTGAGTAATGCTTGGGAGAGATGATCCTTTGATGATGAATCATTTAAACAAAAAGTCATATCTTTTTTAGAGTGTATGGCAAATACTCACTATAAGTTAATAAGTAAAAGTGCACTAAGGTAATATAACAAAAGATGAAGAACTGAGTGGTGGTGGCAGTAGTGACGTGATGGCAGTTAAGAAGAGAAAGAAAAAATGAACTAAAATGCTAGTCAAGGAAAAGTGACTTCAGCCAGAAGTTAATAGCTACCTGGTGATGTTTAGGGCTACCACAACCAAGTCAAATGCCTTTAACTTTTTTTTATAAAACTAACTCACATTTAACTCTAGCCAGCAACTGAACTATGCCTTTCTAGGAAAAAAAATCCGAGCAAATTGTGTATTGTCTGGACTCACGAACACGCACTTTTAGTTTTCTCCACAATGTTTTACTTTCTTTTGTTCCAAATTAATTTTTTGGATGTTTTGATGATTCAATGCCTTCACTAAACTTGTTTTGTGAAAAAAAAACTCTTCTATTAATGGTGGAGTTTATTTCATATGATATAAGACACCCAAATGTGAGATTTAATATTCAGAATGTTGGAGTCGAATGAGATTAAATGTGCTTGGTGTTGCGATGCCGAACAAGGTGGTGGAAAAATTCGTTAGATTGGTAGAGTGGGAAAAAAAGTGTTAAACAATAGAAAACCTACCATTTTTTTATTGTTTGCCCAAAAGATGATAGCCCTTATTAAAACACACACCAAATTCAATCAATTATTACAAAATATGTAGCTTACGAATTTCGAACACAGGTCTGCTTGGTGTAAATAAAATACTTTGTCCAACTGTGCTGCTGTAATCTTACTAATTGAAAGTACATATACATGTCATATCTGGAATAGAGTTTTGGGTCAACCCACTGGTTAAACCAGATTGACCCAACCCAATATTTTTTCCAGTTCGATTTTCGGTTCATTATTAATCATCATGATGAGTTTTTTTTTTCTTTTCAATAAGAGGGGTCAAGGCATAGATACACCACAAACGAAATATGAGAAGCGCAGAGAAACCGCTAATAATGTCGTTTCCAACAGACGTAGCCAAGGTCGCCACTAACAGGCACAGAAAATGGCGCCACCAATAAGTGCAGAGAAATGCTACCCACTAACCGACGTAGAGAAAAGCTACCACCAACGGGCACATATATATTTTAGTACTATATATATATATGGGCCAAACTTAATGGTAATTTGACAACCGATAAAGTTTGAACCTAAAACCTCATAAGTCATGGGAGTGATGCAAACCAATCGAGCAAGTGGCTATTTGCCATCATAAGAAGTTTTTATTCTCAAAGCATTAACCAACGTCCATCCTGACTTAGATCCAATTAATACTAGACTCGACCAAGTTGGACGAATGCTCACCCAGAATTTTATCCGCGCTTGCTCACCCAGTTTTATATGCGCTAAAGGTTATCAGTAAAGTAAACCTTGGAATCATCTCCATATGGGTCCCTCATTTTTCACTTTTCTTTCTCTCTCTATATTCAAATGTTTCCACAACAGTGAATAGCTTTAGCTGGTGTGAATTATATGTGAGGGTAGAATTATCGCCCGCCAACTTAATGTTGTCCTTCATTACTTTATGAGAAAACTCAGGCCATGTTTAGATGACAAGATTCCATTCCATTGTTTGGTTGGCTTTTTAAAACCTGGAATGCTATTCCTTAAGAATGTGTTTCTTAAAAAAATTATAGAAAATGACTAAAAATGGGAGAAACAAACCCATTAGAGGGGATGTAGGTTTGTGATTCTCCCTCCCCACGAATCACATTCCCCGATATCTCGAGATCCAAACATGACCTGAGCACATTTGGTTGTAATCAACGGGGGAGACTGTAATTTCACTCACGACCACAGATATAGCTACCCAACTTTTTGCTATAACAACACAACTTTTGGCCAAATGTTTATCAGTAATTCAGAACAGACAATACAAATTTTATAAAATAATGTGTCGGTAACTTAAAACCGCCAAACTACTTTGTAATTGTGCTATCGGCTATAGTTATCCGACAAATTATTTTGTATTGTCGGCTGTATGGAACTGACAATACAATTTTGAGTTGTGTGGTTTTAGTAAAAAGTTGTGTGGAAATATCATTTTTTATTTTGTTGAAATGTCAAGGGTGGTTTCAGAACATCACTATGCTCGTTCAACTGCCCGTTGTAGTAGTGCCTTCTCTCAATTCTGTTTAGACTTTAGACATAGTAATCGGTCAGTTGCAGTGGCGGGTTAGAACTTAGAAGGAAGAAGGTCATGGAGGTTGCACCTGGAAACCCTAGCAACGGATCAGAAAGGGACCTAAAAACCCTATTCTCTTTCTATTCAAATCAAGTTTGGAGAAGAGTCATCGGTTTCTTTCCCTCTAAGTCTCATGATTCCAATTTATTATCGAGAATTACAAATTTCTATTATCGAACCTCTCGCGCCAGATCTTGGAGACGCAGACCTGGTCTTCCTCTCCCATTACCTTCAAATTCACTTGAATCTACTCTGTAAGTTCTTAATTTTCTCTTCTCTCTTTCTCTCTCTATATGTATATATGTATGTCTTTGAGTCTTTCTCTCTCTTAAGAACTGCATTTCTTCACGTATTATCAGTGATGGAGTATGACGAAAGAAACCGATTGAAAACTAAAAAAATGGAAATGCCAACCAAACGGGCCCTAAATGTTTCTGGAGGTGCTTTTCCGTGTTCTGCAGCGACTCTCCAAATCTCTTCACTGGAAAAACCGAACATATATATTTTTTTTTCTGTAAACACTTGGACGGTTAATGCCCTATTTCTAGACAATATGGAGACGGAAAAATAAAATTTCTGGTTATGTGTACTCTTAGAAGGGTCCTGTTTGGAGTGATAGGCCAAACCTCTTTACGAGCTTGGCAGAGCATTTCTTGCCATTTAGTTGACTGGTTGCCCTACCCAAACCATCTATCTGATATGAACAGACAAACACAAAATGTTATCGAGATTTTGGTACAATGTTAGTTGAAGATACTCGATCATTTATTATTAGATTTTAAACCATTGCATGATTGAAATCCAAGGTTGAGATCCGTTGTCAAACCCTATGTCAAAAGATGGCGTCCCAGGATCCTGACCCTTATTCCTTTATAAGAACTCCAAATCAGGAAGTCCTCCTTTAAGAATAACTGTTTGGTTTACCTTTGTAGGGTTCTGACTGAAGCATCTAGAGTTTTTGATATTTTGGAGGATATTTTGGAGCACATCCTTTCAAGATTGCATGACATCCAGAAGAGTTTGCAGTTTTGGCAGTGCAAAGCAGAGGTTGGTAAAACAGTTCTCTTTTAAAAAGGCAAAACAGACTCTTCAAAAAAAAAAAAAGGCAAAACAGACCATTTATTTTAAGAAATCTTCTTATTTGCTTCAGGGAACAAATGCTCAAAAAGCATATTTCATGGTTTTTGAAAGAGGACCGTGTGCCTTTATCAATGGAACAGTTGAGTTGATACGTGGATGTTCCATGGGGGGTTCTCCCTTACAACATCTTTGTCATTCTGCAGCAGCTCAGATTTCTGAGAGGATAGCCATCTTAACAAGCCTACGACATTGCTTGGCAACATTTCTCGCACAGGTAACAGTTTTAGCTTTGACAGGTTTTAGTGCTTTATCTATGGTCAATCACCTAGCAATCCGAGATTGGCCTTTGGAGATATTATTCTAAATGTGCTTTGTCACTAGATCGTTATTTTAACCTATGTTCATATTCCGCCAGGTTGGGTCCTTATTTTATGTAGCAAGCATGGGTCGAAGTTTCCCTGACACATTACACTCTACCATTTTGTTTTTGTGTCAATATGCTTCGACCCAATATACAAACAAAAGTCAGAGTTTTCAAAGTTGCTAGCCTATCCACTGATAGATTTCGATATTTTATAGAGTTATTGAACCATCTCGATTATTTATAGACTATGTAACACATGAAAACTTTCAATAATGTTAGTAAGTTCCTAAAATATGCATGACATATTCTGAAGTATGAATACTGCTTTAAATAACTTCTTGGACTAAACAATGGTATAATAATCATAGGTATGCACTATTTATCAGACAATAAAAATCAGAGATAGGTAATTGACAAATAATTTAGACACTAAAAGACATGTACATACCAATAGTCATTACCATGTAGATGCACAACTGTGAAAACAGATAAAAGTATATCAATCAGTCCAGAATATGGGTGTATATGCAATTTGATGTGTATATATAGGTCATTTATGGAGAAGTGATATACTTAGCTTTTCTGACATTTTCCATGTGCTGGTGAATTTATGTAGGTCAAAGAATTGTTGTCTGTCAAATACCGTCCTATATACCTCACTTAATATGCCTGACCATTTGACTTGTTCAATTTAGTTCATCTAGTATTTGTTATGTATCAGGACTTCTATAGTACATTTTAGTACTTCCTTTTGGCATGTTTTTAAACACTAATTAAACTTTTCATGCATGTACATGTGTTTCAGCGATTTTTCCCCATGATTTCATGCTTCTGATTGGTATAGTGGTACTCATTTGAACTCACATAGCTGATTGATAATTTTAATAGCAACTGCATGGATTTGTCAATGTGGTAGGCTTGATACATTCGAGTTGCCTTTGATTTTCTTTATTGAATAAGTATGTCCTGATCTCCTCTTATTGATTTCTTTTAAAGTTAGAATTTTTCAGAACAACATTTTCTGCAATGTATTGATCTCAAGAATTTGATCTGCTTGCTAACCAATTCACATTAACTTTTTTTCACAATGTTGTACAAAATAAATGCTTTCTACTAGGCTACATGAAACTTTTTCAAGTCATATAAGACCTATAGCATGGAACACAAGTTCTGTTGCTCAGGGATCCAACCCACTAATGCCGTAATGCAATATTAAACAACATAAGATTTGCTTCAAATCACTTCTATGATTTTAATTTGGTACAAGATTTTTGGCCCAAATACTGTGAGGTCTAAGGCTTTATATAGATGGGGTTGGCCTAAAGCGCATCCATGCCGTTCTTGGATGGTATTTGAGTATTGTGGGCCTACCCAAGAAATGTTTTTATGTCTAATTGATCTATTTTGCTAATCTTGGGTCTAAAGTTGAGATGAACAACCTATCTAATAAGTTTTGGTTAGGTTTCTTGAGCTTGTCTTCACCATGATGGGGCTGGACCTGATGTCCACAATGTTGTTTTGGGCCTGGTTGACTATGCCGTCGACAAAGTTGGCAAGCATAATGAGGATATTTAAATAAGTGTATTTATGTTATCCACTAAATTAGTTTATTGTTTGTCTAGGTTTATATGGAAATTGATAGATTTGGGGAGGCTTTGATCAAGGATCCGGAGAAGTCATTGCCCTCATTGCTGGTGACCATCAATAGCTTATTTTCAAAACTTGAGGCATCAATGAATCATCAACATGAAATGTGTCAGGTACCTACTGGAAGAAATGAATCCACCCATCATTGGTCGCAGACTTGCTAGGCTACAAAATGTTTTTAATTATCAATTTTCTTATATTTTCATATTATGCCTTTTCAGTTCCAACTTTTTCTAATGCTATGGTTCTGCAGAGTATTTCTTCTGTTTCTGTTGGTGGGAGCAACCCAATTTGTCTACAGTTTGAGAAATTGCCTGAGATTAATGAGGAAGGTTCTCAGTGGGCAGATTGTGAAATAAGAGATGCTATCAATTTGATTTATCAGAATCTCCAAAAACTTGATTCTTACTCATCTCTCATCGTAAGTTTTCTCTACCATGTTTGTTCGCTATCTCTTT
This sequence comes from Macleaya cordata, assembly GCA_002174775.1. Lineage (NCBI taxonomy): Eukaryota > Viridiplantae > Streptophyta > Magnoliopsida > Ranunculales > Papaveraceae > Macleaya > Macleaya cordata. The sequence goes on along the minus strand of MVGT01000948.1, from coordinate 141,519 downwards.
GTCGATTTCTTATTCTGATATCATCTGCTAGAAACAGAAGATAAATCTAATATTGCCTTTTGAGATTGATACTATTTCCTCTTAATTGTTTAAACAGAACAGTTTTTCATAAGAATATTGTAAAAGAGAATGTGAGGCTGTCATCTTTTCTTTAGTTTGAAAGCTTGATGTGAGTTATTGTAGGGGGAAAGAAATGACTGAAGGAGAAGAAGAAATATATAAGAACGCCAAAGTCTAGTTTCATCATTCATGACTCTGCATTATGTTAGATATCAAGGAAAATCAATTCTGGCTTCAAAGGGAAGTCCTCTTATTGATTGAATGACCAACTTCAAAGGAGCAACTCCCCCTTATATATATATAGACATCCAGGCCTTATTTAAAAAATTGAAACTAGCAAAGCTATTATAAACTTCTATGAAAATAGAAGAACATACTTAGGAACCACCCTTTTGAATCTTTAACTCCTGCTGAGAAACTAGACTGAACTTCCAAACGGATTTAGAACCTACTTGAAAGTAGAAACTTTCACTGATTTAGCAACTTCTCCTTTGGCCAACTTATCATCAAAATAGGGAAATGAACTGAAATTACAAGTCCCTGAAATAGAAACTGATGATGAAATTAAATAAAGTGGAAATCTAAAAATCTTCATAAACTGGTGCCTGCTGCCCCTCATATTCTCTTCCTTTCCGTTCTTTCTCCTACAGTACACCATTAGAGGTGTATCATCTGCTGTTCTTGTGCACATCAAAGTTTTGCAGAGATATCTTTGCTCATTTTATGAGTAGCTGAGCTAAGCTAGGCCAAGGTTCTAACCTTCCAAGTTGTTTTGGGGACCCTATTCTGTTAAAGGTGTTGTGTTTCAGTCATAAACAACTCTTGGTAAGTGTATTGGCAGAGGATCATATAATTAAAACTGAGCAACGGAGGTTTCCCAATCCCAACATATGTTTCATTTGTAAACAATGTTTAAAAAGGCCAAGGCAGGTACTGGGGTGTTTTGTCTTCCATAGCCTTGAGGCTAGCCTGAGGCGTAAGCCTCATTTCAGCCTCAAAAGAGCTATTCATATTTCACACCTTAAAAATTCCTCCGTGATTTGGTTTATTGCTTCTTCTTTTTTTTTTTTCCTTTTTTCCCTTAAGTATTTAGTTTATTGCTTTCAATAGCTAATGATGTCAAACAGAAAACATAGACAAAAAGCCAGAAACAATAACAAATAGCGGAAAGAAACAATGCAGTACTAAGGCTATAGCTTTAAAAAAGAAACAAGAATAAAACAAGACGGTGCTGAGGTTATAGCCTCGACGCTTAACGTGACTGCCTTGTTTCGAGGCGAGCTCAGGGCGTAAGCCTCTTTCGCCGTTTAAACATTATGTGTAAATTAGTTGCCGAGGAGAACAGAGACAGAGCAATTAGGGAATTTGGAGCTGTCTGGACTTTTCACAACTTGTTTATAGTGAGTTGGATCAAGTTCCTATCTTTCCAAGCTCATTTGCGGGGCTTTCGCTATGTCAAAGGTGGTGTTTTTCATATGGACCATGGTAGATTAAGTTCTGATTGTGGAGCGCAAGATTTAGAGAGGTTTCCCTTTGCCTAACTTGCAATAATCATGTGCGATATGTAAACCAAGAGAATTAGATCGATACTTACTTTTATTAACGTGAAACTCAAAAACTACTTAAAACTGTCACAGTGGTGGCCGATGACTTTTTTTATGGGTTAAGAGTTCTCATGAAATAATAACTTCCTAACTACACCAATCCTAGCAAATCCTATTAGTGGTTAAACATGCACCACTTCGCTAAACAGATTAACCTAGATAAGCAACTACATGATACGCTCCTTAAAACAGTAAACTCTTAAAATTTGAAACTGCATGGAGATTTGATCACGTGGGGCCCACTATCTTATATGTGCATACATCATTCTTCCCCCTTGGTTTTGTGTCGCTCCTCGAGATATGTTATTGCCAGATGTTCTACATCACCATTACTCATGTCGGATTCCATAGAACACAAAAATGATCTCATGATGATGTTTTTAGTGGTCTCCCACTCACTGAATTCAGAATTGTCTTTTTGGGTCCATACACCTTGTTTATGTAACCTACATGTATCTGGAAGTAAGTAGGATCTTGAAGGATTTACCACAACAAGTAGTTCAATAATTCAAATCGTCAATCATAATGGTAAGCCTCACCAAGAGAAATAGTAGGAAACTGCTGAAATGTTGGATCCCAAGATGTAGTAGATGTTTCCTTCAACCATATTCTTCTGGATAATTACCCGAAATGTAGGAATCCACCAAAAACACACTTGGTACATTCAAAATCTATAGTCCCTACTGCGGCATTAACATAAGTAGAGCCATAGGAACGACTTACCAACCCGCTAGACTCCCGATTCAAAGGAGATCGGCCATAAAAAGTCTGGATGAGGTTATGTGGTGAGGGGGGAAAAAGGCAACCTGCTGCTTGTAAGAAAAGGCAAACTAGCTCTGGTGAAGTAAACCACTAATATGCTCTTAGACATTGACCAAAGCAAGCCAAGAAGAAAATGCATGAAATAACTCCATTAAAGCATGTGAATTGCAAAATGACTCCATAACCACATTCTAGACCAAGACTATCCAACTCCTCAAATGGAATTCAAGAATAAGTCCAAGAAAGATTAAAATTAAAGATGGAAGAGACAATGCCTTGTTTTAGCTGAAAAACCAATCATGGGGAAGATAATACATTCTATCAAATTGCTTCATTCATGGAAGATACCTCAAAGTTAGCATAAATAAGGCCAAGAAAAATGGAAGCATATCAGACTTTCCGATATACTAATTCTTTTTGTTTGCAAAACTTACTCGCATCTCACAAATGATTTGCTTGATCACGCCTTGAATGATTCTGAAAAGTATAGCTTGGTGTCGTGAGTAGTATATGGATGATTCAAGGAGTCACTTGATACCATCTAGATTTGGAGAAGTAGTTGTGGAGGAAGAAAGAAAATAAGATGGGAGGAGAAAAATGAGTGTCTTGACTCTGGACTTCTTTACCTAATTTTATTACATGCGGCTGAAGGCTATGTAAATGCCCTTGAAGGAATATATCAACAAAGAAGGCATGTAAATTACAGATTCCAGCCCATTACGCCAACCTCAAACTAGGAGTAGCCTACTAAATGCTCCTAATGGGTTTGCTCTTCACTATATTAATAGCCTTTACCTTTTTCACATTGAACTTTCCACTTGTGGACATGAATTGTTAGAATGGTCTCTTTTATGGGAAGTTTTGATCTCTATTGGTCTATTGTAAGTTGTAAGTTGTCAAGGCCAATTGAACCTAGTTTAGCGCATCAGCAAGAAAAGTTGTCTTCAGTAGGAAGGCTTGCCCTTGTTAAGTGAGTAGAATACATGACTCATTAGGAGTTAAATAGTTATGTTGTTCTCATTTTCTTCTTGTTTCCAAATTGTATTTTAGGTGCTGAATGGTTTTAACGATTTCTGAGATGTTGCTTGCTCTTATCTCATTAAGGTTGCCAAAAACAAAAAGCCGAGGAGAATGACTTTGTACTGGTTTCGTTATACATGTGGAGCAGTCGGGCTCTCAGTATGCTCAGTGTGGCTCCTACGTCACAGCAGTTTGGCAGGAAGTTCTGACATTGACAACTGGATTCATGAAGCACGACAGTCAACAGCCAGCTTTTGGAAAGATCACGTAGAACAGCCAGTATAGTTCTGAACTCATTTATTAAATGCTTTCACTTTAAAATTTACATGTGCCTTCCATTGGCATTAGGTGCATGGGTTATATGTTTTTGAGATGACTAGACCTTGTACTATAAAGATACACTTGTTTCTACTTTTAATATTCGTTTTTGTATGTTGTTAATGCATTCCTTAAAGCCCTTGGTGAACAAAGACATGCCATTATGCTTGTTATTTATAATCATCCTAACACTTTTGTCCTGTCCTTCTAATAAAGGATTCTCCAGATATGCTGGTCTATATTTTGCATGTCAATGAGATTAATCTCTAATTTACTTAGAGAGGTGCAATCATCTTGTTGAAGTCTTGGACATACTTAAAATATTCCTAGAGTATGTCGAGTTCTCCTGAAGACTGCTCTTCTGTTTCTTATTTCTAATTGTTATATCTGTTATAATCTGAGAAAGAAACAGATCTATTTGACATCAGTTTTGTGTGCTCCAAGGATAAATTTTTCATTATACTTTCTGAAATCATTAGTTTCGAACTTTCTATATGGATATGTGATTTTAAACTTTTAATTTTTTAATGTTTCATATAGAATTGATCTGTGCTTTCATGATAGAAGTGAATGACAAGGATTTGCGGAAAACCATATTTCAAGCAGATTATGGGAGGACCCTTGATTTTGAGCTCTC
>MVGT01000948.1:120938-136198 GCA_002174775.1 Macleaya cordata | reverse complement strand
GGATCGCAAACATTAGAGTAAACAGTATGGAATGGAAAGGGATTTCTTATTTATGAAGTTGATCTATAATGTTTGGACAAATCAGGCTTGAAAGTGAAGTCTATGACTTGGCAAATACTAAGACTATTTCAGAGATAACTATCAATATCATAAGGACTGAAAAGACAAATGACCTAATGACTGTGCACAGTTAGATTTGGGCATCATTACTCTTACAAAGACTCCTATTTGATTGCAAAGCTGAATGACAACCAACAACATCTATGATGTAGTTGCCATCTTATTCATGACCATTCTCAATCGTTTTCATTATTACCGAGTCTCAGATAGTAAACATGATACTAAGCTCATTATTAGACTATATCTCAATAGGGGAATAGTAGAAATCTATGTATGCATGGGACAAAATGACCCCAGGGTGAGGGTGACTACGAGCTATATTTCACCAATAACCATCGTGAAATGGTTTAACGTACAAAAAGAAAAAGGGTGAATTGGGCAAAAACCAACCTTGGAAAAAATTTTAGGATTCAGGAGAATCAGGACAACCAACAATTTTTTTTTAGTCTAAGGCCCAAGAGGGTTGCAATGTGTCTGCTACAGGCCCAAGAGAGTTGCAGTTGCAGTGATTTTTGGGCCACTGACTAAAAAAAAAAGTTGGTTGTCCTGAATCCTAATTTTTTTTTTCCCAAGTAAGGTTTTTTGCCCAAAATCCCCAAATGAAAAAAAAAAGAACCTCCGGGGAATTGATTTCTGCTTTGCTTAAACTCTTTGTTGCTGCCAGTTCTCAGTCGCAACTCATACCTCTACGTGTTTTTTTTTTGGGGTCGGGGTAGGTGTAATTGTAAGTTGATCTTTACCCCTTCCTATCTCGGCTTTAAAGCTAGTCCAAGAAACCATCAGTTGAGAGAATCCTAGCATGTGTGTTTTGGAGGCAAGCTAATGTAGAACCTACACAGAAATTAGAGAAAAGAAAGAGAAGAAGAAGAAAAAGGAGAAGAAAGGAGAAGAAATAGAATGAAAGATAGAGAAGAAAAGGAAGAAGAAAGTAGAGGAAACCAGACGAATTTGGGAGTAATTTGGGAGAGAAGACCTAAATACCCCTAAGACAACAATAAATGACATAAAATTCCTATGATCTATGTCTACGTCTATAAACACGATATCCATCAACAAGATCTCCATCACAAGCTGCAACAAGGGAAAATAAATTAATCCTTATTTTTTGTTAGGCAGGGCAGTAAAGCTGTATCTTTTATTTCCTGTATGTAGCCAGTTCTCAGACATTTTCCCTTGGTTTTTACAAACACTCTAGTTGACCAGTTTAGGTTCTTAGTTTGTATTCACCTTAATTTGCTTTGTTCTTTGCAAAATTTAGCCTTTCACCGAAATTATTACCTTTCTTTAAATGCATATTCTAATGTCATTTGGGTGAAGGCACTGGTTCTGGCAAAGGTACAGTTTCAGGGATCATTTACCTATGCTTTAGGCTAGCTGTTCTGTCTATTATTCTGTCATGTGGTTGAGTTTTCATGTTGTGCCACTTTTGCTTTTAACAGGTGTGGATCATGGATATATTATTCTTGGTGCATATAGTTTATGAATGTTGTGTGCTGTAAATTTGCTATTATTTTTCTGTTTGATGATTTATTTATGGGCCTTGTCACTTCATTCTACAAATTTTCTTAAGCATTGGAATGTGTAATTGAAGGCATTTAGATGTATGAAGCTATTTATTGCTTTCTTTAGAGTTGTAGAAGACAAAATGTGTAGAATGATTGTGTTCCTTATCGTTACTTCATCGTTCATCAGCTTCTTTCTATTAGAGATGAACTCTTTGAGACATTCAGGAGGAGGCACAAGGGCGTAATGGAGCTTGAAGAAGTGCAGTTAACTGCGAATTCTCTCCACAGGTTATCTTATTCTATATGAGGATATCAATTCTTATGATGCAAAGAATTACTTAGTATTAAATACATGTTTGCATGCATTATCAAGCATGTTTTTTTGTCTGTTGATTGTAAAAGAGGCATTTTAAATGGATCTGTTGCTGAAGGTCTTTTGAGAGTTCATCGGGTCTGTTGGTATGCTGGAGTAGCTAACCAGATAAAGTTAGTGATGAGATCAATTAGTAAATTAGTGAAAAAAGAAACATTAAACCAGGAAGTTGCGTCTTTATCTTGTTTTCAAGCATTCATATCCTCTTATCAATTGTGGTAGATGAGTCAGGGAAACCATAAAGATAGCAAGGTCATCTATATCCAACCATTGGATCTACTAAACTTGGGTCTCCAATTCAGTCTTCGATTCTCCACGAAAAAGCAACGTGGGTTTCACTACCACCTGTCCATGTTCCACCATGTTGTAAAGGTTTAAAAAACTAGCTTGAGAGTGTCAGGTTTGTCATACGTAACAATGATATCATTTATATATGAAAACTTTAAAAGGTAAGGAGAAAGAGTCCCTTTAAGAAAAAGTACTGCTTTGTGTTTTCATTATGTTTTGGACAGTAGTGGCGGAGGAACCTTAATTTCTTTTATGTAGTATGAGTGGAACTTGGCAAGTTTGGTAGGTTGGGAGTCATTATAGGCCTAGCACTAACCGAAGCTTGGAAGTGATCAGTCGAGTCCAAGCCAACCACAGCTCGGGCTTGTGATGTTAGGCTAGAGCCTGTCCTGGTGTCGTCAGCCTACGTGTTCGGCCATTCAGGCTGTGCTTGGATTTGGCAGGTTAGGTTGGGTTTTCTTGGTTGGGATTAAAATGTCTTGCTAACCCACCCAATAGGAGTAAAGAAAGAAACAAGAGAAAGGAAAGGAAAGGGAAGGAAAGAAGAAAAGAGGAGCGGGCAAGAAAGAGACGTCAATGCTTGGGGTTTATAACAAGGTGACCGGAAGTGTTACTTATCTAGAGAAAATAAGAGAGAAATATCTAGAGAGGGAAATAGAGAAGAAGGAAGAAATTTCTAGAGAGATAGGAGAGTCGGTGGTGATTTTTAACATTGGGTTGGGATGGGTTGCTTGAGCCCGTTCGAGAAATTATTGGGGTGGTTCTTCCTGTGATTGAGCCCGAACCTGAGTGGAACCAAGGTCGGGTTGTGAACAGGTTGGTAGGGTTTAACCTGTCCAACTTTCACCCCTAATTTCGAGGATTCTGAAACATTATTGTGTGATACAGTTGTGCAATTCGAATCAAAATCCGTTTTGTTCTACATGATTTGTACAACTTAAATTTCAAATCCTATGGAATTAAAATTTGTTCCGTAGAGTGAATTATAAGCTTATCTTTCTATTCCTGCCAATGATCATGTAAACCTTGCCCATATATTATATCATTGTGAATGTGGCAAATTTTATAAGCTAAAGTTGGGTTTTCTAAGTTCCATCTAACCTTGTTACATGTTTTTGCGTGGTTTGCAGGATGTTGTTAGCTTTTAGTGAGCAAACAAGTGGTAAAAGGCTTCCAGAGAATGCATCAGATCAGGAAATGTTGGAAATAGTAATGGCTAGGTGAGACTACGAGTGACGGGATGCAGAATTCACATCTAGAATACCTCTGGAATCTGTGGATTGGTGGTTTCAGGGACATATTATCTTCTCGATGGTAGTCGAAATAAATGCATATATCTCCTCAAACCTTGCATGCATAACATGTGACCAGTTTCCTTTGTCGATTTATATGGAACGAGTTGTCTGGATAAATCCTCCATTTCTGGTGTTTCACCATGCTTTATTGTGGGAAAGAAAATCGAGCTCTCATTCATTCATAGTGAACACCAAGGCTCTTTGAAAAGTTATTTATGACATCCTTATGGTGGATCAGTTGTCATTCAATTCTTTTCACACCTTAACCATGTCAAATGCTTTTGAACCCTCAACAAATGCCCATCAAGATTGATTTTTTGTTGCATTTGTGTGAAACACCACCAAGGGAGGGGAAATCTGAATATCAGTACCACTGGATGACATTTTCTTGTTATCTCTTCTTTCCTATTGTTAAATGCTTGTGCTCTAGATGTATGATTGCAAATTATAACCAGAGCTGCTACTTACTATTAGCACTTCATGTTTCTGTTTAACTATGTTTCCAAGTATTGATAAGGATGGGCATGAAAGCAACTTAAAAGAATAGATAACAAGTGCCATGATGTGCTTCCACAGATTCAAAATCCCTTGCCTATGTGAAGAAATTAGTTAATAGGCTTTTCAAATGCAGGTACGAGAAGGATCTTATGCATCCGATTTCAAATCTTCTAGGGGGAGAACTCGCTCGTGCTTTACTTATTCAGGTGGGCACTGCACATTACCTTTTCTGAAACGGTAGTTTGAGTGTGATCATATCTCACTGTGGGTTTGTGCGATTGCAGATTCAAAAGCTTAAATTGGATATTGAGACGTGAGTTCAATTTTGTGATTGCAATCCTCTTGTTAGACATACATGGTGGTCTAAGTTTTCTAATTTTAATGGGTTCCTGCTAAACAGGGCCATGCTCGACCTAAACCAGATTCTGAGGGCAAATGAAATCAACTTTGCCATTCTTGCTGCTTTACCAGCTTTCTTCCTCTCTCTTATTTTGCTTATGCTAGTCCGGAAATGGGTTAAGCAGGTGAGAACTCTTAAGGATCCTAGTTTTTCCGGAGATATACTATGATTTTTAACATTTCATTGAGTACCTTGTAGACTCGTTGAGCGGGAGTATAAACTGATGTTTAAGATAGTATAGTAGTATTTTAGGGAACTTGGTTGACTTAAAACTCCAAGTTGACTCCTTGAATCCCTCTTCTGGACTTGAAGCTTTTAAGCAGATGGGATCATTGAGTATTTAATTATTGGCCCCAACCCTGAGTTGAGACATCACTTAAATCGGGACTAGAAAATGAAAATTATACAGCGATTTCCTCTAATGTTTTGGTGCATTTATTAAACATGTTCCATCGATCATTTATCCAGAACCCATCATCTCAGAAATCCGAGACTTAAAACATGTTTCAATTACTTGGCCGGAGACGGTAGTTTGTTTTTGAAGTCCTCCCAGATTTAATTGCCTCGATCAGGAAACCTGTTTGATTCGAGACTCATCCCAGATTGCAGCGCAGATTAGTTAGGTTTCCACTTGGATTTTGGTTTGTTTCTCATGACTCAACATGATTCAATCGGCTTCGCTTTGACTCCGGGATTCACTTTGGTTGTCTCACATTGTCTGGAGCCTAGATCATCTAAGATTGCTCAAGTTGACTCCTCGAAGAGAGACATCGAGAATTTGTTTCTAAGACCTTATCACGTTTCCAAACCTAAACTCCAAATTTCGTAAATCACATTTCTCTTTAAAGAAAAACCGATTAAGAACGCAAAATCCTTCAGATTTTCAATATTAAACTGGTTTATTTTTATTTTTATTTTGCTGGTTAAAGGTGATGTTTCAGAGCCTATTGTTGCACAAATTGTGAGGTGTACTTTTTTTTTTCCCTTCAATTTCTTTGCTTCTATGTTTTGACATATATCCCTCCTCTTCTCTCTTTGTCTATTTCTTTGTAGTTCTTTAACATCTAATTTTTATTTTTTAATTATATATCTTTCAAAACTAGTTTTAGAACAAGAGTAACATTGATACCTATTACTTTGTTATAGTTTTAAATAATTTAATTACAATATTATCATTTTTTATGGATTCTGATTATTTTATTTTTATTTGCCTATTTCTTGATTTATTTGTGGTTTAAGCTTTTCATTTGGCACATCTTTTGATATTGATAAGTAGTAGTTAGTCTTTCTTTTTTGATCCATCACATGCTTCAATTAGTATTAATGTCAATCCATTATCTTCATGCATCTTCTCATTCATGGTAAACTCAAAATTAGGATAAACGAGCAGAAGGTAGAGGAAGGATTGCTCGCATCCAAAGGAGGCTACTTATTGTGGAGGTCGAGAAAAGGATTATGCAATTCCAAACCTACATGGATCAAGGACAGGTAAAGGGTCGAACTAAATATGTTGTTTCTTTTTGTTTATGCGCGTTCTATGATATAATGAGTTTAATATGTAAATAATTATATATTATACCAAGGCAACCATTTTTTCTCTCTTTTTGATCGGTAAAATACTAAAATGCCAAGGCAACCATATTGAAGTGAGATTGACCTTTTTAGTCTCGGCTATTAGTAATTGTGTTTTTAACTTTGTCTATATTATTCATATTTGGTCTGGTGACTGCTCCTATTACCATGACATACTATTGAAATGATAGTTCAAATATTTGCTGCCAGGCTGACCAAAAATGAAAAAAAAAGGAATTTTTTGCCATTTAAATCTTGTTTCGGGGGGTACACGGTCTTGCATATAAATATATCAGTGCACAATTGGACTCAATTGAAATGAAAAGACATTAAGAGATGGAAGCTGATATTTCAGCCCAACTTTTTACTTATTCAGCCCAACAATTGTGGGTTCCATAGAGTTGATAATACATAATGTCTTGTCGGTTATGTAGAGCTGACATCACAATCACAATGTGGGTTCTTGGGTTTATAGAACAGACCGACCATTTTATGAAATCTGTTTATCAGTTCCACATAACCGACGAATAATTGGGCTGATCTAGTAAATGTTTGGCTGAAATATCAGGCCCTTCAGACATTTACCGACTCAAAATCTTTGCAGCTCTAAATTCCTTTTCTATTTAATCTCTCTCTCTCTCTCTCTCTCTCTCCCACGACATGTAACATTTGATGGTTTTACCTTTTGAATAGCATGTTTCTTTGGGTATAAGTGTAAAATTACATGAATATTAACTCTTTTTGGTGGACATATACATTCCGCTATGCATCCTGCGTATAAACCACTTATATTTCTTATGCTGCTGAATCCACTGTTACCATTTTTCAGAAATTTTTTCTGGGTGTATGATAGTTTGTATGTATTTCAAGACTCAGACTGTCAAACAAACATGATTACTGTGAATCTGCCTAGTCCTTACCTTACGTAGAGCAACTCTCACAAAACTTAATGTTACTTGGAATATGTCCTTGTTTTAAAGGTAGAAGTATGGATGAGAATTTTTTTTTACTTTTTAGTATTTTTGCTATTAATTTTGTGTTACTATTTCTTTCTGCATGGTATATACAGGGAGAAGATGCTCAATGCATGTTTGGATTAGTGCTGTATAGTTTGGATCGCCTATACAAGGCTGTGGAAAGGCACGCCAAGGAAACCAGTGAATGGCTAAGGTTAGTAGCAGTAGTAGTAGTAATTAATTTGTTGCTTATCATTATTAGTCTAAATAATTGACCTTATCAAGAACTCCGAATGGGAACTATTACTTCTTCCTACAAGAAGCTAATCGACCCATAATTTTTGCTACAGTTTGAGACAAGACATACTTGATCTGGGGAAACCCCAAATGCAAACTACATATAAGCTTGCTGTGACATCACGCATGGAAAGGGTCTACGATTGCTTGCTTCCTTCATCAAGGCGTCGGTAGCTTTAGCTCATCTGTTCGTCGTTTACATTTCTTTGGTATTAAATTTCTGAAATTTGGATTCGGCTCCAAAACAGCATATCACCATCCGAAGTTTTGACAAGAAAGCAGAATTTTTTATCAGTTCACTCGAATGAACTGAAATGATTTTTTGAGGGTAGTGTAAGTGAAATGGAATGTCTTTCCATATTGATCAACTTGCCTTCGTTTTGTTTAGAATGATCTGCAATCTGCATGATGAGAAGATCGTATCTTCATTTGAAAATTCTTATTTATACTCTTTGGGGACACCACAAGCTGATCATCATCCTATTAATTATATCTTGACCCTCGGTGGCAATTTGACGTACTGTAAAACTATTGTACATAAAGTTTTGGGCCAAAAATTCGTTTAATGGTTAAAATACAGGGAGCTGACATTTCAGCCCAACTTTTTACTAATTCAGCTTAACAACTATCGATCTCCCTTCGTTGATGGTGTTGTTGAAGAATGGTGTGTTGTCATCGCCTAAATCGAGCCAATTGATTTTAACTTTTTGCTCTAGGCAAGCTTCTTCATGTCGTCTTAAGGAGGAATATCTCTTTACTGCATTTCATTCATTAAGAGAGGTGGCAGAGCAAAGTGGATTATTTTGAATCTCACGTTGGAGTTGTTCCATTTCTCTTTGATTTGACTTAATTGACTTAATTGATTTGATGAGGGAGATTTCTGAATTTCTCATTCTTCCACTGAATGATCTTATTCTTTGCAATCTTTAGCTTCTTTAGGAGCTTGTACATAGGATTTCCTCTAATTCATTAATTCTAAGCATTCCATACAACATCAAAGAAACCAGGCCCAGTCGTCCATGAGTTCTAGATTTAAAGGGTTAAGTTTGATTTCAGCAGGATTCCACAAAACCAAAGTTATGCAGATGGCATATTAAAATAGTAGTTATGCTTATTTTGAGGATTGAATCCAACAAATTAGGGTTTGCTTTGCATTAGTTCCTGAAAACTACTTTTGTGTCGGTTTTTGTCTTTGGGTGCTGTTAAAGAAGTTCTCTAAAATGTTGAGGTAGACAAGTTAAATGGACTTTTAACTCAAAATCACCCATTCAATATTTTCTTTCTTTTTAGTAAGGGGGTGGTGTAGGTGTAAATTAAACTACTACCTACAACCCCCTTTCTCTCTCCAACCCGTTCTCTTTTTCTAAAAAAAAATTAGTCTCTCTCCAACCACTTTCTCTCTCTAAAACTTCTTTTAGACCATTCGACCACCAACGATCGAAGTCGTTATTAGCAGAAACTTTATGAAGGATGAAGAAGTTCAAGAAGGAACATGTCACACCTCGATTTTCGGAACTCTATAATCCAACCCGATTCAATGAGTCCGGAAGGCGAGGCGTGAAGAGTGTAAATAAAGTGTAATTTAAAGCAATGAATAAAATCGCTTACTTTCTCTTTTGAAAGATAAACCAGTTAATTTTTATCAACATTAATTATAATTTAGTAGTCAAGCGAATTTAAAGACAAAAATAAAAACTGTTGAAAATATTTTTCGTACTTAACTGCACATACTTCAGTAAAATGGTCATAATTGTTTAACCGAAAATCAGAATTATACAAATGAAATCATTCTGGAAAATAGATTTAATGTTCTACAACTTCAGTAGACATAGCCCGAGCCTAATTCAGATCATAAGATACTCAAAATGGGGTCTCAAGTTTACTAACAGATTTATACATAATTTCTGAAAAATAACTTCGAATTTCTTATAATATCCATAAATCATAAATTTGAAACTGAAATTACTTCCTAACCAGACATCCGAAATACATGTATACCATTTTGAAAAGAGAAAATTGAAATCTTCATTTGTTACAGAAATAAGCCTTAGTCAATTTTGAGCGAAACATATTCAAAAATGTACTTTTCTAAAACTGACAGTAACAAATACGAAATTTATACAATATTATGTAGAACATATTTACTTCAATTTAATGACATGAAAATTAAAAATAAATTAATAAAACATTTGTTTTGTTCTAAATTCAACATAAAAATAGATAATTATAATATTACATATCATAATTCTCATAAACAACCCATAATCCCAAGTGATATAGTAGTAATTATTCTTCAAATACAATATATAAAACATACTAACTCAAGAGATCCAAGCTATCTCTTTGAACCGCACCTCCTAAAATCTTTTGCCCTCAATTTGATCAGTAGGGGGAAAATATTGGGTGAGTAAAACTCAGTAGGTGCAAACTATCCAAAAATACTAGATTTGAAATATGCAAAAATCACCATATTAATGCATAAAAAGAGATATTTTTTAAATCTTTCAATAATTAACTATTAATTATTTTAAGTCCATTTCATCGGTTTCCACCGTCTCCTCAAGTCGGAACTCAACGGTACCTGCAGGTGTTATGGAGGTCTCCCATTACCGATACCATCTAGATTTGTTTTTAATCTAGATAATGAGTTATTAATAAACTTCCATTAATTCATTTTTCTTATGAATAAAACCTCAATCCTTGCATTAAATGTAACCATGCAAGATAAATACATTTCATATGCAATTTCATAACAAAAACATAAAATTAGATTTTGTTTATAGTAGGGATCCCACCTACCTCAATTTGATGCCAAAATCTTATCACCTACTTGATTTATTACTTCTGGATGTGATGATCGATGATGTAAATCCTTGATTTCTCAATGATTTTGATGATAATACTAGTAACTATTATAGATTTAATGAAAGAAGATGTAGATAAAGAGGTATGTTATGGAGAGTAAAGAAATATATGTATATTGGGAAGAGTAATTAGAGGTGTAACATTGATGTAAACATAAAATAAAAGAGGAAATTTTATGTTTTGAAGAAGGAAATAAAGGGGGGGTTTATATAGGAAAAATTTTAGATTTTTTTTATTATTATTATTATTTTAATATTTAATTTTTTAATATAAAAAATAATTTTATATTCATGTTAGTGGGTTGCTACAGTAGCCGCCGACTACTGTAGCGCAGCCCACGTTTTTTTATTAAAATATTATTTTTTTATTTTAATTAATTAATTAAATAATTAATTATTATTATTATTATTTTTAGAGATAACTCTCTTAATGCATATAATGAGTTTCCATGCAATTACTATGCATATGAGAAATTTATTTCTCAAATCAATGCACACCCAAATAGGTATAATACCAACTTAAATATGTTAGGCAAGTGTAAAATTCATACTATGGAATTTCTTGGGGTATTACAGAACCCCATTGATGTAGGAAGATGAGTTGAACAAAGTGTACTATTAATGGAGTCCTACAAATCTAAATATTTCTTTGGTGATCAGGGTTTGGGTTCCTTAAATCTAATAAAAGTCTCTTAATCAAATAGTAATGAAGTAATACAACTGATTTATAAGTTTATTTTTTTGTTTCAAATGTTTTTTTATTGAGATCAAAATTTTTCGTTTTCGTACTTAATTCGTTCGTGCAGGGATGAGTTTTTTTTTCAAAAATTCGACCACCATTGGTTGAAATTACTACCCAAACTAAACCAGCAATGGTCGAGTTTTTCTTTAAAACTCAACCAACAGTGGTGGTGTTTTAAAGAAATTTTCTACACTCATCCACTCTTGGTTGAATATGGAGTTTGGGCAATGAAAGAGAGAAGTTTAGAGAGAGAAACGTGAGGGAGGAATAAGAGAGAAAGATGTTAGGAAGAAGGGTGAAGTCGGCTGTTGTTTTAGAGTGGGTAATGTTTGAGATTTTTAGTGTTGGGTTTGGGTGGAAAAATGCCAAATCATTTTTTGATAACCACCCCTTAGTAAAAATATGTTCATCCCCCAACCATTTTGAAGTATTTTTTCTACCCTTATCTTGTCCACCCCCAACATGTTAGAGAACTTCTTTAACATCACCCTTGTCTTTTTATTTTTGAGAGCATCCAAAGAGGTTCTATGCTATACGAGGGCCCAAGTCCAACCCAAGCGATGGTTCATGCATTGCCTTTTGGCTAAGATCAAGTGTAGTATCTGTTCTTATCAGTTCTTTACCGAAAAAAAAGTAAAAAAATTTATATCATCATATCATATGTATTATAACTAGGTATATCGTCATGCCTCCGGCACAGCACAAAACCTTGGCCATTAGGAGAGAGAGGGGTAGATTGGTTTCTTCTATTGGTTTTGAAGAGATAGAGGGGGCAGTGAGAGAGCTTATAAAGCAAGACACAATTTATAAATCATGAAAAATTTGCCTCCCGTCCTGAATTGTATAAGAGATTGAACCTAATTGATATACACGGTGCTCCAATATTACTCCACATACCAAAACATAATATTAATATACTTAAGAGTTTAGCAATAGCTTACCCCAACTAAATGAATAGAGGGTTAGAATTTTCTGATCCATAAAAAACGGGTCAACCTGCGGATCTACTCTGATGAGGTGCTGTCGACTGCAACATCTTTAATATATGTGTTATAAAAATTTTCTTATGTATTTGATTTAATTGCAAGATTAATTTAAAATGTGGGATGAATAAATTTTTTCATTTTATGTATAGATCACCGATCATTGATTTAAATTATTTGTGTTCATTAGCTGTATTTTGGCTTTATTTATAAAGAAAATGCTGGAGAATTTAATTCCGATTTATAGAAAAATTGTGTTGTAAAAAAAACTATGGTTACTAGGGTCACCCTGTTAGAGTTAGGTTATGAGAAATTGACACGTTTATAGAGTGAGGGTTAAGAGTAGGATCAATATAGATAGGGGTAGCTAATCAATCTATCTATAATCATCCAAATTAGCATCAACTCCATGTCTCCTATTCAATAAATTTTCAAATCCTCCTTATATCCTCATAATATGGACAAGTATATCCAAATATCTAATACTACAAGAGTTGACTAAAATCAAGAGTTCTAATCTACAATCTAGGCTATAACAAATAATATCTATCACTAAAAATATTTACAATCACATACACATACTATAAATACACATATAGAAAAATTAAGAAAACAATAATGAGTCTTTTAATCTTTATGTCTTTTAATCTTGAAGAGTTTTATCTTTAATGTCTTTTATTTACCTCCCAACTCGAATCTAATATTGGCGCTCCCATATAAGATCTAATACTAGCACTCCCATTAAAGATCTACTAGTGGCGCTATGATACCATGTCTGTAACGCCCCAATCTGAAACTCAAATCTCTAGGAGATTGAATCGCATCTTAAGGCATTAGGTTTATAATACCAGTGATTAAACAGTAATAAAACATACTTAAATAAAGGTTTATGAGCCTAAATCAGAGTCAAGCTAATCTAGTTCGTCAGAACTTTAATCACCCCTAAAATGGTTAGGCCCAACGAAAAATTCGCCAGAATTTCTCCTGTATTTTCAGGGTCTGAAACCTGTTATAAACCTGTAGAAGAGATGATTTATCCATAAATAACATTTATATATCAATTCCGTTCATCAATATCATCTCATCATATCCAATCAACCCTATTCATCAATATAAAATACCTAGTCATCCACTAGCTGGATCCAAACCATAATTCTAAAACGATCTCTCGCTTGATAAAATAATACATATATAAGATTTGTTAAGTGATACTAAATATACATAAGTGTGCTTGTTTTACATTATATAGTTCAAAAGAATATATATACAAAGCAAGAAAAATAAACTGCATCATTACTAAATAATTACAACACCTCAAGTATAATAAACCTGAGGTGGATACTCTCCTTATACCTACCTCCTTAATTGACTTAACATCCAATCATCCACTGTCTCCTTGATTTCCTGAGCAAAAACCCCAGTGAGAACTTATAATACTAACAGGTAGTCACTAATATGAATTTAAGACAATGCAGGTTTTAAAGAAAACTAAGAAATCATAATACAGTAATGTAAAAGTATTTGGTACCTTTACTACAATATAAACCGATAACCATTTACTTACCCATACAAGTATAGATAAACTAACAACATCTCACCATCATAATATTACGTAGTGTAATCATCTTAGAGTGAAGAGGCCACTACTAGATGTTTCAGCTCCTAGTCAGTGAGCAAAATCGTATTCTAACTTAACCGACGTGGAACCCTATTGTTAGTTCCTAATTTTCGACTGAGCGACTGATTTATCGGTTGGTGTGAGAAGCACACTGGCTCATGTTTTGAGTTCAGGTAGACCCTTGACTATAATTTATCGATGTAGCCGTTTATGCGGTGGTCAACCGTTTGACTCGTACAGACATCTTAATGATCATTAAAATAATTCAGGAGTTGTTACGCTCCTCAAGTCTTCGCCTAATCTAGGTAGCATATAACCTCAACATTTCTAGAATCATACACGTACCTATCCAAACAAGGCTTTCCAAAAAGAAAAATAAAATATCCTAGATTTCAATAGTTTTCTTATATCATGAGAGTTCCATTCCTGTCATGAGATAGGAAAATATAATGAAAATACGGAACAAATTATTGTTTTTAAGAAAACTTCAATGATTTGCTCGTGTAGGCATTACAAGTCCATTTTTGGATCACCTAAAAATATATATTATAATACTATAAGTTTTAGTAGTAGAAAATACTTTTTTCTTTAAAAACTAACATCCATGTACATGTTGTGATCTCCCATCTAATATTATTTCGGAGAAAGCCGGTAATATAATCCGGAGAAAACTGGGTAATCGAGGGAAAGCCCATAATATAATCCGGAGAAAGTCGGTAATAATCATAGCTGTGGGAAAGCTCAGCATAACATATATAGTAGGGCCGCACATAGTGCAGTTTTAAATCCGGTCCGAACCAGTCCGAACCGAAAAAAATACCGACAAACCGTAAAACCAAAATCCTAAAACCCGAAAAACTAAAAAACTAAAAAAACCGATATTTATAGTCTGATTTTGGTTTCATGTTTTCAAAAAACGAAAAAAATTAAAACCGTACAAAAAATACCGAACCGAAAGACCAAACCAAAAAAATCAGAAAAAACCCGCACATATACTTATATAGTATACACATGCATTATTATATATAAATATGCATGCTAACTTATGAACATATGAATTAAGGAGCCTGCTCTTAATATAATCATAATTTCATAAGTCAATGTATCTATGTCAATTTGTATCCTATATGAGGCAATACATATGTATAATTTGTGTTCTCAAATTTATACATTTTTATTAATTTATTTATAATATATATTATTTTATATAATTATTATTTTTATTGTGAAAAAATTCAATTGTGGATATACCATGATTAAAATTGCCACTATGTTGCTATGGAAAATATATTGGGATCCATATAAAGATATCTAAGATATGAAGATGAACTCTTCACAGACTTCACTATGTATCTTCATAAAAAATAAAAAAAATAAATCATATTTGGGGACAAGCTATTTTGCACGTTGTTGGAGAGTGTGCCCCACCAAAAAAAATTTCAACTCCAACATCTGATACCTATGAGAAAATTGAGTGCCCCACCAATTATTAACATTTTAGTATATTGTGCCTTAGTTTTTTGTAAAATTAGAATTTGACCAACTCATTTGTTAACACGTACCCAACAAGCTTTTAGGCACACCAAAGAAATTTGTTGTGCTTTGTGGTTTTCTCCTTAAAATAATTTATGACTTCGACCCTAATCATATCGTACTAAAATTTTTATCCCTATCAAAATTTAATTTAAAAGTAATAATTAAAATGGATGGCCTATAAGTTACCTTATAATTATTTTTGATTGATATGAT
>MVGT01000948.1:88075-99464 GCA_002174775.1 Macleaya cordata | reverse complement strand
GTTTTTTTATATAAAATAATAATTAAAAAAAGTAAGAGAAGGAGAGAGACAACCATGTTTCCAGTAACGCTTGTATAATTTGAGATCAGCCGTAACCACAACGTACTGCGCGGCAGGCTGCCATCGACCTCTTTATATTTAACGTACTTGTGATCTGGAACATTTAACAAACTTTCTTTACAGGGTGGGTTAGCTGCTAAAGCTAATTCACCCTCAATCTGGTGCCAACAACGGTAACCAAGGTACCAATAACCGAGTCGAGCCTCAACATCCCCTAGTATGACTCTCTGACTCGAGTATAGTCAGGCAACTACAACGACTGGATCGTTGTAGAATTCATTGTCGATATAAGGCTGCCAAACGGTGCCCTCAATAGACCTCATCTCAATCTGCTGGCGAATGCTATGCTGAGAATGCCAGGCAGTATCAACCTGTTTACGGGACCTCTGACTTTTACCGTAACTAATTACAATAGGCCAATTGTCTTTAGTAGGTACTTCGACATGTAAATTTGGTATTAGTGTCTAAAAATAGGTGTAGAACCAGTATTGCGAATCCGAAATGGATAAATAATTAGTAAATACCATCGAAATATACAAACTTAATGTAAATATCTAAATATATTATTTTGCTACATACCTCAAGGAGGAACCACATGCCGCTGAAGTTCTCAATACATCAAGAACACTCGTCCCATGACCGATAAATTCTTGCAAGAATAGACTCTCTCCAATCATATGTACCTACAAATCTAAGGTCAATCAAAGCTGATAGCCATCTAGAGTGAACAGCACCGCTGGAGTTAGCGAAGAAAACATGGCTGATCATCTATATAATAAACGCACGAGCTATTTCTTCTCCCTCTTCAGATGTATCCCTCTCTTTAGATGTCAGTAAATATGACTTGAATAAAAACACAGGGATGCCATGTGTGCTTCTATAACAACGCTTTTGCACCAGCAGAGTATCAAAAATATGAGGAAAGAAAGTCAATATACAGGCCTCGTAATCTGGATATCCTTCTTCGTCAAATGGTGGAGGCAAATCACCAGTCCCGATTGGAATGCCAGTTACACATGTGTATATTTACTAAATAATTCAAACAAAAAACATAAATTTAACTAATCAATTTAATCTTTTCAAATTATAAATTTAGCATGGGTGTAACTAATCAACTTTAGACAAACCTAACAATAAATTAATATAAATAGAATTAAGCACATATTTACCATATGTTTTAAATTAAACTAATCAACTTTTACTAACAATCATTAGATTAACAAATATTTAACATGCAACTCTGACAAATATAGATTCAACAAAGGGGTTTAACATATAAACATCATCCATTAACAAAAAATTAAAAATTAATATAAGGTAAAAAAAAAATTTACCGAAAATGCGGATTTGGTGACGAAATCAAGAGAAAAATACACCGATGTGTCAGTCGCAATGTGAAGTAAAAGAATATATATTTGTTGTGATCGATCAATGGTAAAATTTTTGTAGATCTTCGGATCTAAAGTAGAGGTAAAAAAACATTTTGGGTAAAAATGGTAGAAAAATGAGTGAAGAAGAAGAAGAGCGGAAGAAGAAGTTGGGTCTGTCGGTTGTTGCGGGGCTTTAACGTCCCACGTGAATGTTACGCGATGTGTCGCGTAACATTTACGCGAGACCGTTGACTCGCAGAAATGTTGCGCGACGTGTAACATTCCCGCGGTGAACTTGGCTCCCCACTGGCCGTGCCCTACCCCTAAACTTCAAACCCAAACCAAAATTTGGTGGGTTTGAGGTGTATCACTGGCCTTGCTCTAAGCTTCCCTAATGGTTGAAAACTGGGGTTGGATTCTTTCACCCAATTATTTTCTTATTAAAAGTTAGGGGAAAATATTCAGAAGCTAAAATTTTTTCTAGTAAGCTTGATTGCCTGTTTTTTTTTTTTCGTTCTCCCTCTTCTTTTTTTCATCTCCCACTTTTTCCTCTCCCTCTCTCCCACGATAAGTCTCCTCACCCCTACTCCCCTCCCCCCTCTCTCTCTCCATCTCTCTCTCTCTCTTTCTTGGTAAGCAAGGACAGAACTAAGTTCATGCAGAGGATATCGAGGAATGACCAGTATTGAGGACATTTTATGAGGATTCTCTAAAAATTTAATGTTTGCTTGTGCGAGTTTTAGTGGTGAAAACCTACAATCTGTTTATGCGGTTCATCTCTATATGATTTTTCAGAAAACCTAATCTGTGTTTGTGTAAGTTCAATAGGGAAAACCTAATTTATGTTTATGCAAGTTTCTAGGGTTTCTCCGTGGCCATTTCGTAAGTTGACTTCAACGCCTTTCTCTCATGCTTGTTCGCTCACTCCTTTAGATCTCTATTGGATTTTTTATCCGAAGTCTGTTCACGGACGGAACCAAGAATTTATGTTAAGGGGGCTAGAATGAAGCCTTATTAACAATCACCCGTGTAATTTACGTATAATACACAAACTTTATACATATTTTTTTAAGTATATATCTATATTAACTTATATATTTTTTAATATACTAATTAAATTAGTATATTCGATTATTCAAGTTTTAAAATTTCTAATCCTAGTAATAATTGGTAGAAAAATAATAATGAAAATGACATTGTTTTGTTCATTTTCAGACCAACTATTGATGGAGTTAGTTATTTTAGAATGAATAAATTTTTAGTAATAATGAATTTCATGGTGATGATTTATTGGGTCAACATGGTGATGATTTAAGGACTAATTTTTTAAGAGGATGTTTCCTCACTATGTAAATCACTATATCCAAAAATAACCCTAGTCTTAATTAATATAATTTTTTTAAAATAGAATTATCTTTCAAAAAAAATTAAATAGTTTCTATTATCTATAATTTTATGGTTGGTGTCAACTAATAGATTACGCCTAAGTACTTATACAAGTGATTAAATCAACAAGTTACATCCATTCAAGTGGATATTTAATAAATAATCAATAGAAATAAGAAAAATAATTAAACAAATAAATACAACAAACCAACAAAATAATTAAGGTTCTAGGACAATAGGACTTAATCCCTAGTTCAAATAGATACTAGCAAAAGTAAATATTAACAATCTAAATAACTAATTTTAATATAATTTATAAGGATTCTCGAAGCCTGAATTTTACATAAGCAAATCAACAAAAATTACAAACTAATAACTAATAAGGATTCTAAAATTCAAACCTAGTTCAAAATTTAGAATTAATACTAGTAAGAGACAAGTGTGAAAATTAACAATCTAAGTACCTAATTTTATTATAAGGAATATGATCAAACTCTAAATTTTGCATAAACAAGTCAATAAATCTAATTTCTAAAACTCAAACCCTAGTTCAAATTAATTCTAACAAGAGTGAATATTAAAACCTAAATACCTAATCATGATTGAAAAAAAAATTTGAGTCTTAAGAGGTATAATTCTCATAAATCTCACCTTAGATTGTCTTCACTTTTTTTTTATCAATTAAAAAAGGATATGTTAATTAGAAGAAGAAGAAAGAAACTACAAGATTCCAAAATTGTCTCAACTTTCAGTAGCAGGGGGCTGATTCGGTTGAAGTAGTGAGAAGTCGAAGTCAGTGTAAATAAAAAAAGATAAAAAATAATTGTCTGTCAGACTTTAATCTTTGTAAAATTTTGATTATGAAACTACAAATTTACCTAGAGCTAAATTATTAATACCCTCTAATGTCCTAACTTTTGCAACATATGTCACATACCTATTTTGTTTTTCCCAAAATTTACCTCGGGCTGGAGCCCCATTACTAACTCTGTCCCTGAGTCTATTGATTTTTTTATAGTTCATTTTGGAGAAGAAAGCGAAGGACACCCTGTAGAAGTCTTCCTAGAAGTTCTCAGAGTGATGGAGAAGTAACCAGTATAAAAGCATTAAAGTTTTGCCCAAATTTTATCAAAATAGTAATAAATGTTTGCTGTATTTGAATTGTTTATAAATGAAGCACTTAAAATATGTAATGACTTGATCAGTGTTGTTAACAGATGATCTGCGAAAATACTTTGTATTTTTATAATATGGATTGAAATCAATTCCAATTTCAACTCTTAAGTGGGCAGCAATATGCAATGCCTATCAGCTTCCTAAGAGCATCCACAGTGGTAAGGTAAATTTGGATTTTACCTTATCCCACTTGCACAGTGGGTAGGCTAAAATAAGAATTTTAGCCTACGAGACTCGGAGATAGGCTAAAATTGGCCTTCTCCAGACTCATCTGCAAATTATTTTACGGGGCGTGGATCTGGCACCACGTCCGAAATGGGGCGTAGAGGTATGATGGCGTTTGAAACGGGGCGTGGAGGTAAAGCCACGCCCCAATTTTTTTTAAATTTTTAAAATTGCATGGGGCGTGGAGCAATCTCCACGCCCCAATTTGGGCGTGGAGATAGCTCCACGCCCAAATTTTTTTTTTTTTTAAATTTTTTAAATTTTTTTTTAATTGATGGGTTAAAAAATTTTAAAAATTTTAAAAAAATTATAAAAAAATTATAAAAATTATAAAAAAATTATAAAAATTATAAAAAATTTTAAAAAAAATTATAAAAATTAAAAAAAATTATAAAAACCAGGCGTAGTGCTAACACTACGTTTGATTCCAGGCGTGGTCCAGGGACAACGCCTGGCTTTTTAAAATATATATATATTTTTTAAATGTCAATTTTGTCCTCAGTTTAGGTTTTTTATTAATTTTTTAAATTTTTTTAAAACACTCCCCACTGTGGATGTGGGTCTTGTAGGTTAAAAAACAGCAGGGTAAAATGGCTTTTTACCCTACAATACTGTGGATGTGGGTCTTATGAATTAGATTAGTTTAAATTATAAATTAAAATACTGGTTAAAGAATTACAAATAATTGGATGTATTTATTTCTTGAATGGACATGCAACAAAGCCCATCACATCATCATGTTCCTACTATTAATTATTTATTTTTCTTATTTTAAAACATGATTTTATTGGTAGTATAGACTTGGTTGACATGTGTAAGATAGTTATCTAGCTCTTGTTTCTCCTGATTGTGTGTTTCGTAGCTTTAATTCTTTTGCGAAATGTGAGAAAAATCATTGTCTCTACCTGCTACTACATCACTCAGTACTGGCAGTGTTTCTTTACTTGCCCTAATGACAAAGCTCTTGTTCCAAATACAACGCCATTTTGCAAATTAGGACCACCTTTTTTATGGTTATTGCACAAAGGAATACAATGGATGTGATACAAGTATAAACTTTTTTTTGAATGCTGGTAACAAAGGTTTTCGCTCTTGTACTAGAAAGATTGTAAATGGCAGCTAGTGATGGCAGGAAATTAAAATGGTGTTTGTAAGGTCCATAAGCTCCTTCATGGGTTTTGTCAATTTATGTGTCAAATCGAACTCAATATGATCAATGAGAGTTAGCAAGTTATCTCTACATTTCTAATCAATGAAGACTTATAGTGAAGGAGAGAAGACTTGTGCAAAGCTCAATTCACTAACACTAAGATATATTAAGATGGGAGAAGCTTTGACAAAGGGGGAGAGATATTATCTCTACTCTCATTAAATGCTCTAAACATTCTTCAAGGTATGTATTTAATATTTTATAATATTCTTTGACTTATTTTGTGAGCATGTGCAGGAAACATAGTGTTTTATACAATCCGTGTTTTAAGTTCTATTGAGTCATGTGTAAGAAAATACGAGTTGTAATGGGGAAGGTTCTTTATACTATTTTCTTATGTATGGCTTTGTCACGAAAATGACAAAGGGGAAGATTGTTAGGTCCATGAGTTCACTCATGTCAAAATTGTCAAATTTAGTGTCAAAGGTAAACTCAAGAAGGTCAATGTAACTTGAGTTAGAGTTAGTGAGTCGTTCGGTTCGTTGCGAAGAAAAGACTCCAAGAAGCTCAACTCACCACCGGAACTCATCTTAGGATAACCTTATCTTATTTTCCTTTATGGTGGGTGAGGTTCAGATTTGAAGAAATTGGTAATATGGATAACCTTATCTTATTTTCCTTTTAGGATGGTCTCACATAATGATATTGTCCTCTCAAACACACANTCAATGAGAGTTAGCAAGTTATCTCTACATTTCTAATCAATGAAGACTTATAGTGAAGGAGAGAAGACTTGTGCAAAGCTCAATTCACTAACACTAAGATATATTAAGATGGGAGAAGCTTTGACTAAGGGGAAGAGATATTATCTCTACTCTCATTAAATGCTCTAAACATTCTTCAAGGTATATATTTAATATTTTATAATATTCTTTGACTTATTTTGTGAGCATGTGCAGGAAACATAGTGTTTTATACAATCCGTGTTTTAAGTTCTATTGAGTCATGTGTAAGAAAATACGAGTTGTAATGGGGAAGGTTCTTTATACTATTTTCTTATGTATGGCTTTGTCACGAAAATGACAAAGGGGAAGATTGTTAGGTCCATGAGTTCACTCATGTCATATTTGTCAAATTTCGTGTCAAAGATAAACTCAAGAAGGTCAATGTAACTTGAGTTAGAGTTAGTGAGTCGTTCGGTTCGTTGCGAAGAAAAGACTCCAAGAAGCTCAACTCACCACCGGAACTCATCTTAGGATAACCTTATCTTATTTTCCTTTATGGTGGGTGAGGTTCAGATTTGAAGAAATTGGTAATATGGATAACCTTATCTTATTTTCCTTTTAGGATGGTCTCACATAATGATATTGTCCTCTCAAACACACACAAACACCATAATCAGGATATTGAGTGTTGTGATTTTCATGATTGAGAACTAGCTTGGCTATATTTGAATAAATTTTTGCAATTACATGATTAAAATTTTTTTATTGTGATTGTGTATTATATTATTGATAGCCTTGGCAACATGATTTGGACACAACAAAACTTTTCTACTTGCATACATTGATAGCGTAGATTTGTTGAGTGTTAATGCATGTTGAACCGGATTAGTTTTAAGATTCAAATCGTTCTCATGATCTGGTTGAGGGGGAGCTTGCATATTTTGTTTAATTGTATATATTTGTGCTTGCATGCTCATTATTTGCATTAGGCTAATATTTGAAAAATATAAAAATATGCATTTACTCTAATGGTTTTCAAAACCAGGACAGTTTCACACACTTGGTTTCATTTCTTATCTTAGCTCTGATACACCTTGTAGCTAGCTCTGATAAATTTTGTGCTGTGTAACATATTTTTACTTGCCTTCCACTATACTTTCTTATTGTCTATCTAACTATATTCTTGGTTAAAAACTAGTTAGATATTTATTCTTATGATTGGTTGGCTTGTATTTGTGTTTCCATACATTGTCTTTTTCAGTTTCTCCTTGTACATTTGTTGTCTTCTATCCTTTGTCTATTTGTGACAAAAAGGGAGAGAATTGTGTGTTCTTGTCTTTGAAAGGGAAATACTTTATATACACCAAATCGATATGACTTTCACATCCATCCCCTTGTTTGTTTAGTTAATGATAATATTATTGTCAGTACTAACCTTTTGCAGGTAAGCCTTTCGGTGCCACAGCATCTTGTACCCAAAAACATAACCCGAGTCAACTGGGACCAGGGGCACCCTCGTCTGAGGAGAGAGATTCTTGGGCCCCAGCAAATTTTGTTGCGGCTTTAAGTTTTCCTTTATTTTCAAAAAACCAAAAAGAATCAAAATATTTCCAAAAACAACAAAAAATTTGAAAAACAAAAAAACCAAAAAGATGTTTTGTACGTAAATAAAAATGATTTTGGAGAAGCAGTTCTGGACCTTGAAATTGGCAGTGAACATGAACATGAGTCCGAAGATGACGACTGGGTCGCTATTAAGGAGGAAGTACCTGAGGAGATCCGGGAGTTGCTTGATAGGCAGGAGGGTAGGTCGCCATCGACTGAAGAAGACCCCGAATTGATTAACCTAAATTCTGAAGACCAACCTCAGCTGGTGGACATGTGCAGGAAATAAGTTAAAGACATCCCATAGAGTTTAATGTCTCTATTTAATTGGGGTATTTATGTCTTTTATCTCTCATTGAGCTTAAGAATGGATTTTGTCACAAAATTGACAAAGGGGGAGATTGTAAGGTCCATAAGTTCCCTAATAGTTTTTGTCAATTTGCATGTCAAATCGAACTCAACATGGTCAATGAGAGTTAGCAAGTTATCTCTACATTTCTAATCAATTAAGACTTATAGTGAAGGAGAGAAGACTTGTGCAAAGCTCAATTCACTAACACTAAAAGATATATTAAGATGGGAGAAGCTTTGACAAAGGGGGAGAGATATTATCTCTACTCTCATTAAATGCTCTAAATTTTCTTCATGGAATGTATTTAATAGTTTATAATATTCCTTGACTTGTTTTGTGAGCATGTGCAGGAAACATGGTGTTTTATACAATCCGTGTTTTAATTTCTATTGAGTCATGTGTAAGAAAATATGAGTTATAATGGAAAAGGTTCTTTATACTATTTTCTTATGTATGGCTTTGCCACGAAAATGACAAAGGGGAAGATTATTAGGTCCATGAGTTCACTCATGTCAAAATTGTCAAATTTTGTGTCAAAGGTAAACTCAAGAAGGTCAATGTAACTTGAGTTAGAGTTAGTGAGTCGTTCGATTCGTTGCGAAGAAAAGACTCCAAGAAGCTCAACTCACCACTGGAACTCATCTTAGGATGGTAAGTGACTTAGATACTTAATACCATATGTGGTTAGTTCATATTAGATCATATGAGGAAGTTTGGAATGACAAAAGATGTCAAAACCCCTTAAAAATAGTGTTTGGAAGAATGCTATCAAAAAACTACGCTTTTAAGGAAAACTGTGACCATTTATACTGGGCCAAAAGTTGGTTTCGAAACCAACCGCCTTGGTTTCGAAACCAAAGTTGAAAAATGATGCAGATGTTTTTTGTTTTCGAAACCAAACATGTTGGTTTCGAAACAAAGCTAAAAATGCCAACAGATGGTTTTTGCNGAGGACACCCTCAAAGAGGAAATGTCCTCTGAGCCAAGAGTCAAGAGATTCGGAAAGGAACACGTTAACTATGTTTCGAATGGTCAAAATCAACAGCGACCATTTCAGTTACATAGCGATCAACCAGGCCAGCAGAACCAACAAGGTTATCGGGCTATTCAGGAGGGCCCACGGAGGGACAATGGATATGAAGAGAACAGGCCAAAGATAGAGTTTTCTAAATTCACTCATCCCATGAGCATACTCTTAATAGGGTTGTTAGAAGCAGGTCTGGTGACTCGCAGGGAAACACGACCAGCTCCTACGAATCCTCCTCTCGGATACAACCCAGATCAGCACTGCGACTTCCACAAAGGGCCAGGTCACCTGACGGATAATTGTTGGACCCTTAGACATGAGATACAGGATTTGTTGGACAGTGGGAGGATCTCTATGGAAGGGGTACATGNCCTCTTAAGCATGTTTTAGGGAAATTATTGGGGCGTGGGGAACACCTCTAAGTGGGATGAGGGACCAATGGAATGTCTCCTCATCTCCATTATTGTGTCTAGCTTTTGATCTTAAATAACCTAGAGATTTCTGAGTTTGTGCTGGACATTTTCGGTTATAAATAGGGATTGAACCATCAATGTTTAATCAACCATTCACCCTATTCATCAACAAGTTCTTGGAGAGTTTCAAATCTAATCCTTTAGCTTCCAAGCTTGTTGTAAATGGTTTAATCCTTCCCATTTTAACTCAAAACCTGAGTTTTGTTGCCGGTGGATTTCCGGTGGTTGAGCTTGAAGATTCAAGTTCGTGGTGATATACTCGAGGACTCGAGTAGTGGTTCAAGGTGCGGGACTTGTCGAGTTCAAGTTGGAGACGCATCAAATTTGCGGCAGGCATTGGTTCGTGGATTCGGATTATATGCGGAACTCGTTCACGGTTGCTTAGTGGACTCCAAGTTGTATGCGTGAGAATTCTTAATCAACTAAGAGGCAAATTCGTGGAGTTCGAATTTGTAGAAGAATTGTACACTGTAGCTGATCGGAGCGTAGAGGGAGTCGTAATTCGTGTCCATTGAGTGGTAAATCGGGTTGTAAGTTTTCAATAACTTTTAGTGGATTTTTGCTGGACTAAGTCCTGGGGTTTTTCCCAGTTTGGGTTTTCCTCGTTAACAAAATCGCTTGTGCATATTTACATACATGTTATGAGATTGAAATATTCGATTCTTGTTCTTAATTCTGCATATTAAGAATCGAATAAGTCAATACTCTTTTTAGAGATTATTGTTTGACTGTTTATCACCTTAGTAATTTTTATTAGGTGATTGTGTGATCCTTAACCATTAGTCACATTGACATACGGTTAAATCCATTAACCGTAGGGCACATTTGGACTTTCAATTGGTATCAGAGCAGGTTCACTTGTTGGGTTTAACAACCGGAGTGTGATCTATTCTGTGACTTATGGAATCACAAAGAGAGGGTAGTGCAGTAAATAGACCTCCATTATTCAATGGAAGTAACTATCCTTATTGGAAAGCTAGGATGAGAGCTTTCTTAAAGTCCTTAGACCAAAGGGTTTGGAGAATTGTAGAGGTTGCATAGTTTCTTCCTACTATGATGGTAGGTACTGGAGAAAATTCTAGAGAAATTCCTAAACTGGAAGAACAATGGGATGCCGTAGATAGTGAGGTTGCTACTAGAAATAGCAAGGCTCTCAATGCCATCTTTGCTATTGTAACGGCTGATGAATTTCGTCGCATATCTAATTGTGAAATAGCGAAGGAGTTGTGGGACATTTTAATGGTAACCCATGAAGGTACTAGGACTGTAAAAATAGCAAAGCTTCAACTATTAACCACCCAATTTGAAACCATCAAAATGGATGACAATGAATCTTTTGATGAATTTTATGCCAAGTTGAATGATATTATCAATAACTCTTTTGCATTGGGTGAAGTTATTTCTAACTCCAAAATAGTTCTTAAGGTTTTAAGATCTCTTTTTGAAAGATTTTAAGCCAAAGTTATGGCTATTGAGGAGAGTAGAGATATTGATGCTATTCTCCCTTAAGAACTTGCAGGGAATTTGAAAACTTTTGAGGCTTGTAGACGCCAAATTTTCGCATACCTTGGAAAATACCCGTTTTGGCCGCACGTCGATTTACGTGCAAAATTTAACAAAAATTGCTTTATTGTGACCAAGCAGGCTTCACTCCTCATCCAGGGTTCGGCTCAGGGCCGGAACGAGAAGAGAACCAAATCACGAGGAACTCATAACCATTTCAGTCGAAGAAACGTCGGATTCTCCTTTTTTGACCTGCGCGTCGCCACGTGGCGCGACCGGATTGGCCCACCTCAATTTTTTCCAAATCTTTCGTTTTTGTTTAAAAAATCATTTTTTT
>MVGT01000948.1:13503-70023 GCA_002174775.1 Macleaya cordata | reverse complement strand
TGCAAAGCTCAACTCACCACCATTGGAAGATATCTTAAGATGGGAGAAGCTTTGACAAAGGGGGAGAGATATTATCTCTACCTTCATTAAATGCTCTAAACATTCTTCAAGGTATGTATTTAATATTTTATAATATTCTTTAACTTATTTTGTGAGCATGTGCAGGAAACATTGTGTTTAATACAATCCGTGTTTTAAGTTTTATTGAGTCATGTGTAAGAAAATACGAGTTATAATGGGGAAGGTTCTTTATACTATTTTCTTATGTATGGCTTTGCCACGAAAATGACAAAGGGGAAGATTATTAGGTCCATGAGTTCACTCATGTCAAAATTGTCAAATTTCGTGTCAAAGGTAAACTCAAGAAGGTCAATGTAACTTGAGTTAGAGTTAGTGAGTCGTTCGGTTCGTTGCGAAGAAAAGACTCCAAGAAGCTCAACTCACCACTGGAACTCATCTTAGGATGGTAAGTGACTTAGATACTTAACATAGGTGGTTAGTTCATATTAGATCATATGAGGAAGTTTGGAATGACAAAAGATGTCAAAACCCCTTAAAAATAGTGTTTGGAAGAATGCTATCAGAAAACTACGCTTTTAAGGAAAACTGCGACCATTTATACTGGGCCAAAAGTTGGTTTCGAAACCAACCGCCTTGGTTTCGAAACCAAAGTTGAAAAATGATGCTGATGTTTTTTGTTTTCGAAACCAAACATGTTGGTTTCGAAACAAAGCTAAAAATGCCAACAGATGGTTTTTGCTTTCGAAACTGACTTGTTGGTTTCGAAACCAAAGTTGCAGAATGATGTTAGATGGCTTTTGAGTTGTTAGTTTCGAAACCAAATATGTTGATTTCGAAACCAAAGTTACTAAATCATTTCAGGCCTTTTTTGGTTTCGAAACCAACAAGTCAGTTTCGAAACCATCGCCCAGATCTGTGCGATTTCAACTGTTTTGTGAGCTGTAAAGTAATTCATTTTCACTTTTTTGCACATTCCCTCTTAAGCATGTTTTAGGGAAATTATTGGGGCGTGGGAAACACCTCTAAGTGGGATGAGGGACCAATGGAATATCTCCTCATCTCCATTATTGTGTCTAGCTTTTGATCTTAAACCACCTAGAGATTTCTGAGTTTGTGTTGGACATTTTCAGTTATAAATAGGGATTGAGCCATCAATGTTTAATCAACCATTCACCCTATATCAACAAGTCCTTGGAGAGTTTCAACTCTAATCCTTTAGCTTCCAAGCTTGTTGTACATGGTTTATTCCTTCCAAACTTGAACTCCACAAGTCCCGCACCTTAAACCTCTACTCGACTATCACCACGAACTTGAATCTTCAAGCTCAACCACCGAAAATCCACCGGCGGGAGGCATTGGTTTGTGGATTCAGATTGTATGCACAACTCGTTCACATTGGCTTGGTGGACTCCAAGTTGTATGCGTGAGAATTGATAATCAACTAAGAGGTAAATTCGTGGAGTTTGAATTTGTGGAAGAACTGTACACCGTAGCTGATCGGAGCGTAGAGGGAGTCATAATTCGTGTCCATTGAGTGATAAATCGGGCTGTAAGTTTTCAATAACTCTTATTGGATTTTTGCTGGACTAGGTCCTGGGGTTTTTCCTAGTTTAGATTTTCCTCGTTAACAAAATCTCTTGTGCATATTTACATACTTGTTGTGAGATTTAAATATTCGATTCTTGTCCTTAATTCCGCGTATTAAGAATCGAATAAGTCAATACTCTTTTTAGAGATTATTGTTTGACTGTTTATCACCTTAGTAATTTTTATTAGGTGATTGTGTGATCCTTAGCCATTAGTCACATTGACATACGGTTAAATCCATTAACCGTAGGGCACATTTGGACTTTCAGTGTTGTAGCTCCCTCCTTTGGTAGTGGCTGGCTATGAAGAGAATTTGGGCTTAGAGACATCAAATTGAGACTATTCAATTGGTTTAGCAAACAAAAAAAGGGTAATCAATCTGAGTGAACACAGTTTATTAGAGAGAACTCAAGGTTAAGGCCAATGCAAGATATAACTAGTTTTTTTTTTTGAGATCTAGGGTATCCAGGTCTCTTAGAGAACCCGACTAGTCCTTAGGGTGTGAGCAGACCTCCCTATCCACGCACAACCGGTTATCTTATTGTGGTGGTGGCCATTAGGAGGATCGTTCACTCGACCTCCATTTTGTGAGGTGAGCGTCTTGACCACTTAGCTATCCTCCTGATGGTTGCAAGATATAACAAGTTAGATAAGTTGAGTTCCCACTACCAGTTCTAAGAGTTTGATCTTAAAAGATTAGTTGTTTTTGTTGTATTTTATTAATTTATTTCAAAATACCCACATGGGTATGTCCCCTTTAGAATTCCAAAGTGCCCATCACATGGGACCCACCTTATCTTATTCTCTTGTCCCACTCAACTATTAGTTGTCTTGTGCTACAACTAGAGAACTTTAGTCCCACATTGCTTGAGAAGCTCTTTGACATCTTGCTAATAAGTTATGGGTGATTCTTTTAGTGGTAAGCAAGTATTAGAGGTGGGCCTCGCATGCACGAGGGTGAAGCAGCCCACGTTGGGATTTGGGGGCCTGGTCCGGAAACCCATTAACCGGGCATGCGCCTACGCACAGGGGGGGTGCAAATCCACCGGTTTGGGCCTTGCGTGTGTGCAGGGGTTGGGCTTTGTTTTGCTCATTTTTTTTGCTCACCTCACACGTGTGTTCCCTACACAGCAACACCAATGCTGCTGTCCCACGCGTGTCCCCTACGCAGTGGAGGTTGACTAGATAACTGGCCAAATTTACAAAAAAAAAGTTACATAGTGGAGGTTGGTAAAAATAGAAACGGACCCTACAAGTCTCATGGCTAAGCCAAATTTGGCGGTCTTCATTTTTAATCTGGAGATTTATAGCCAGGCGGGTGGAGGGGAGTTGTCTGATGTGGGCCGGCTTAGGGGGAAGGCGTCTGAGAATGGGGCGAGTAGGGGGGAGGGCGTCTGATGTGAGGCGGCTTAGGGGGAGGGCGTCTGATCATTTAAAAATAATAATGGACGCCTCTAAGGAACACTGTCGGAATTTTGAAATTTGTTTTCTTTTTTTTTAAGAATGACGCTTGTGTCCTTAAATAGTTTTTTATTATTATTATTTTTTTTTGCAAACTTAACTTTCTTCCACTATGTTACTTTACGATGTAAGGTAAATTTGGTAAGCTAAATTTGGCTTTTACCCTTGACCATTGTAGATGGCCTAATAAGCTATAAATTGTTATTTTTAAGGGTAATATTAAAAGCATATTTGAAGGTGATCTTTGTTTAGCTCTTGATGTTCAAAACTAATGCTCGAATATGATTTTGGTTTATAGTTGTTAATATGGATTATGCAACATTAATAGATCAAAACATTAAATAGATTTAGTTTCCTGTCTTCTGACTAAAGTGGAACAAGATCAGAAAATTCACAGTTTAAGAGCCTTTCGTAGAAGTCCTCCTATATCTCATTTATTTTTTTGCGGATGATTGTCTGTTATTCTCTAAAACCAATCTCAATAAGGTTCATAACCTTTTGGACATCATTAAAGACTTTCGTGTCGTTTAAGGTTAGTCTATTGACTTCAGTAAGTCTAAAGTTTTCTTTAGTCCAAATGTACATAATCGGCATTGTAGAATCATCACCTGTATTCTTAGGGTCAGAAGGATGCGTATCAAAGATAAATATCTTGGGGTTTTTTGCTCCTTTCTCGATCATTCCAAATTTCAAAGTTTTGAACTTCTCATGAATAAATTTGCTGGTGTAGACACCAAATTTTACCCCTGGATGCTAAACACCCAAATTGGAGTGCACTATGAGATCAAGGCATCAACCAACCTTAATTAAACTCAATCAACCACTAATTTAACTTAATTTGGCCTTGTCTCAACTCAATCGGACTTAATTTGACTTAAATTGGCCCGAATTGGGCTTAATTGAATGAATCGGGTAAAAATCTCCAAAATTAAGACTCGAATTCACCTTAATTGGACCACATCAGGGTTCATTAATATCAGGCTCAAATCAATTGGGACTCACTCAACTCAATTTAACTTTATTAAGTTTAATTTGGCTCAAAATTGAGGCTAATTGAAGGATTAGGTGAAAATCCTAAAATTTATCCCCCGGGCTTAATTAAAACTTAATTAGATTCACAATTGATGAATAGAGTAAGAAATTTAAAAAATTAGAGTGAAATTGGACTTATTTTGGGTTTAAAATCAAAATCGGAACAAAAATTGGGGTTAGAACAAACTTTGAACCGATTTTCAAAGGCCTAGAACAGATCTAATCAGATCTAACGGTTAGCAAAAAATGGCCAACCGTGAGCCGTAAGATCTGATCGATTTAACGGTTGCTGTTAAAAATGCCCTAAAACCCATATTTTCACCCTTTTTCCACCCAATTTTTTTAGATCTCTCTCATCTACTCTCATCTCTTAACCCTAATCTTGTTTACACCCCACCAACCCTATTTTTTTTCCTATAAATAGAGGAGGTCTCTAACTCTCTTGGAGGAGCATTCAATAGATCTTTTGGGAGAGCATTGAAGAGATCCCTTGGAGAGCATTCAATAGATCTCATGGAAGATGCATTCAATTGATCTCATAAGTTATATTGAATAGCTTGAGAGCATTTAAGAGCTTGAGAGGGAGAGAAATAGAGTTAGGTGAGAGTAAACCCATATCCATTAGATCTTGGCCCTCACCTTTCATAATTCATCATCTACACTACCCATCCTAGCTTAAACCTTGCACGTTCAAACCTCACTCATTATGGGAAGAACTCAAACTAATTAAGTTTTTTTCTACTACTTTGAGGTTGGTTTAGAGGGAGTTAGTGGTAGATCACATCACTATTTTCAAAAGAAAACTTTATTTTCTTCATTTATCATCAACAAAAGAGATTATCATGGCTTAATGGAGGTTTGATCAATAGATTTTCTTAACACTCTTCATTGTGGATCTTAAACAAAATAGGTAGGTGACCATCACCCCCTTTTCATTTGTAGTAGAAATTACATCCTAAATATTATATGATGTAGTTGAAAGAAATAAATAAATGTGTCATTTCATGGATCTTTCCTCATGATTTTATTTTGATGTGCATAAATAACTTTTTAGTCATTTTATTGGAATGCATTGGTATTAATCTTTATTATTGTTGAAATCTCTAAATACCACTTAAAATAAATAATGATTTAAACATATTTAGCATTCGTGTAACAAGAAATAATGAGTGGTTAGATGAGCTAGCAAGATTAGCTCATTTTAGATGTTGTTCCATAATGTGATGATGTCTTAATTTGTATAAAATTCCTAGTTAATGGTAAGGATGTCATACTTAGTATGAGAATTAATCAATTGGTCATGCATTCAAACACATGGGTGTGTAAAGGTTGATTTTTAAATATCTACAACATAAAAAGTGAGCAAATACATCTTTCAATACAAGTTTCAAATAAAAAATCTGATATTGTAGTCTTGTAAAGCATGAAAAAATACACAAATATGCTCAAGAATGAGTCAAAAAGGTTGTGAAAT
Organism: Macleaya cordata; assembly: GCA_002174775.1. Lineage (NCBI taxonomy): Eukaryota > Viridiplantae > Streptophyta > Magnoliopsida > Ranunculales > Papaveraceae > Macleaya > Macleaya cordata. The sequence goes on along the minus strand of MVGT01000948.1, from coordinate 64,448 downwards.
GAAGAAGTTATGGTAGTTTGAATATATACCTTTAATATATTCGACAAAATGCCTAAGAGAATGTTTAATGTGTAAAAATGTTTATTTTGCTAATTTCACATTAATACATTATTTTGCATGTTTAAATTCAAGTATTTCCATCTTAGTTTTATATGAAACCCTAGGATTTACATTAGAAACTTGTCACTATTGATGATGTGTCTTAAAAATTTATCCATAATGAAAATAAACTTCAAATAAGCTTTATGGGCTTAGCAAGCCCATTCTCAAGCAAACCCACTCTATATTTTGTTTAGTGTTGGGCTTGTTTCATGAGTTTTAAACTCATTTCTTGGAATCGGGTTTCATAAACCCATTTTCTTGTATGGGACTAGCAAGAATATATCTTGGCTTAGGCCCACCTTTCTCTTTTGGACTTGGAAAGGCCTAAACCCTAAATTAAAAACCTAACCAATCTAATAAAATTGAACTAGGTTCCTTTCTCTTAGATTAGTTAATCTAAGTTAGGCTCCTTAGTTTAAGAATTGCATTAGTTCTTAAGTTTTGTGTGTTAATTTCAGGATTACGCAATGAACTCACCTAAACTCACTGAAATGTGGCCACCATAGACTGACACACCTAAGTATGGCATGCATGCCTATGCCACATCGATGGTCTTGCACACTCGATTAGTTGGGTTAATTCTTAGACTAACCCTACCTTTCTAATAATCAAAGATTTTCAAGAATAAGAAAAGAAACACAAGTTTTCTATCTAATCAAATCACTTGCATTAGCTTTGGATCATGTTCATCCTAAAGCTAAAAATTCTTCAAGAGCTAGGATCTCTAGATTATTCATGCTCGAATCTCTTGGAATAGCTCATCCATTGTTTTCAAAATCATCGTGCCACTTGTGCAATAGCATTCACGTCTCATCATAAAGACCCATTGGGCCCTGTGTACTAATGCACATGTCAATCATTTTTAAAATTAACAAATTTTTTCTCGTGCCACATGTACAGTAGTATGCATATGTCACATTACGGAGTCCAAGTGATTGCACACTGAGACATCATGGTTGCCAACACTTAGGGTCGCGTCTAAGTGTCTTCCCTGGCATGCTCGTGGAATAGCATCCACGTGCACTATGTCCGCTTGTACACAGGATCAAGCCCACGTACATTCTCGTTACTTGTGGAATCGCGTCCACTCGTAATTCTTGGGCCACACATGGGAAAGAACCCATTCATGCCCAGTTGTTTGTATATGGAATAGCATTCGTGTATAAACCGATTGTTCGTGGAATCGAATCCACGTATAACCATTGCTTGCTTCGTGGGATAGAACCCACTTGTTCGTTCTTAATTGTTTATAGGATAGAGCCCGTGAACAAGTATCCTTGTCACATATGGAATATAATCTGTACTTTCTTTTATTTACACGTGGAATCGCGCTCACGTGTAATGTGCTTCTGTGTACGTGTACTAAGATACACGTGTCACTTTATTTCGGCATATGTTCCTAGACAGGGCATGTGTGCCATCTTTTTTCATTTCTGCCCAGAACTTTATAAACATGAAATGTAGATCAGGGGGCTACAAACTTACTTTTTTTTGTACACACTATTTCTTAGAATAATTATAGTTTGATCAAGAAATTCTAAAATACCTCTTAGTTGTGAAGTAGAGGCCGATCTCACGATCGGGCAGTTATTGGGTGCCTAATACCTTCCTGACCCATACTAGGATTCTCTTACCAAAAATTTCTTCGCAGACCAGACTAGTCAAGAAGATCGCCATATTTTCTGAAACAAAATGATTTTTCAAGACCGGGTCCTGATCCTAGAGTAATCAGGTGGCGACTCTTTTACACATCATAAATAATTCTTCCCCTAGTTAGGAATCTCGAGAAAAAACTCAATTATTTCTCTCTTAGATCATCCGTGGTCGTAGATGGAAGGATGAAAGTTTTTTTCTTCAGAGTGGATCCTAAAGCTGGCGACTCTGTTGGGAATTGCAGGAATCTGACTTAAAAAATGACTAGGAGTATTATTTAATTTCTTGATTATACACTTCTCGGGTTCGCATACACACACTGTATGCAACCATTCATTTTGCATCTGCATTCTATTTCTCTTTCTTGATTCTACTAGGATTACTGAAACCCGTGACTGAGTAGATACCGTTCCGACCAAGCGGTCGTATGGGAATAATGGTCGAAAAGTATAACCTTAGCACGTAGCAAAGACAAGCTTCATGCTACAAAGTACATCGCTAAGGGCCCTGACCACCCAGGTAGAGTCTAGTTGAGCCTTAATCATGCATACATTTAGTCACAATAGATTGTATCAATAGGATAACCCAAAGGACTATATACATGCTCCACAACTTCCGAGGTATGACCCACGGTAGAGATTTTTTGTTGATCTGACATTTCATCTTCCTAAAAATAGGTCATAAGTCATAGACGCTGTTCGGATACGGATCGACAAACTGAGCCAGTTTGGGTTAGGTTATCGGGAAGACTAGTGAGAACAGAGGATATAGAGGAAAATCAGGACAATCTTAGCACTGCTTCAGACATCAAGGTTGTAGTAAGGGAATGCTTAACAGAGGTTTTAAAAGAAGACATAGGGGGGTTTGATCAAGCAGATACTAGCTCAGCAGTTAGGATCAGGAAATCAGAATCGAGAAAAGGCCTCGACTTCTCAAGAGATGGAAAATTGTGATAGGGCTCAGGCATTTGTCGTTGATCGTGGGCCTAATGAGCAGGCATAAACTTTCTTCCAAGAACCAAGTAAGACATATCTGGTCCATGAAATTGTTAATCCTCCTCAGAACAAATGTGCTGGAATCTTTCAATAGAAGTTTTAATTAAAAAATTTGATATTGTAGTCTTATAGAGCATGAAAAAATACATAAAATAGGCTAAAAAATGAGTCGAAAAGGTTGTGAAACGAAGAAGTTATGGTAGTTTGAATGTACAACTTTAATGTGTTCGACAAAATGTCTAAAAGAATGTCTAATGTGTAGAAATATTTATTTTGCTAATTTCCCATTAATATATACATTATTTTTCATGTTTAAATTCAAGTATTTCCATCCTAGTTTTACATTAAACCCAAGGTTTACATTAGAAACTTGTCACTATTGACGATGTGTTTTAGAAATCACAAATAATGAAAATAAACTTCAAATAAGCTTTATGGGCTTGGCAAGCCCATTCTCAAGCAAACCCACTCTACATTTTGTTGAGTGTTGGGCTTGTTTCATGAGTTTTAAACTTATTTCTTGGAATTGGGTTTCAAAAACCCATTTTCTTGTATGGGCCTAGCAAGAATACATCTTGGCTTAGGCCCACCTTTCTATTTAGACTTGGAAAGGCCTAAACCCTAATTCCAAAACCTAACCAACCTAGTAAAACTAAACTAGGTTTCTCTCTCTTAGATTACTTAATTTAAGTTAGGCTCCTTAGTTTAAGAATTGCATTAGTTCTTATGTTTTGTGTGTTAATTTCAGGATTAGGCAATGAACTCACCTAAACTCGTCGAAATGTGACCACCATGGACTGGTACACCTAAGTATGGCATGGGTGCCTACGCCACGTCGATGGTCTTGCATACTCGATTAGTTAGGTTAATTCTTAGACTAACCCCACATTTGTAATAATCAAAGATTTTCAAGAATAAGAAAAGAAACATAAGTTTTCTATCTAATCAAATCACTTGCATTAGCTTTGGATCATGTTCATCCTAAGGCTAGAAATTCTTTAAGAGCTAGGATCTCTATATTATCTATGCTCGAATCTCTAGGCATGAATCATCCATTGTTTTCAAAATCATCATGCCATGTTTGCAATGGCAAACACGTGTCATCATAAAGATACATTGGGCTATGTGTACCAATGCACATGTCAATCATTTTAAAAATCAACAAATTTTTTCTCATGCCACGTGTACAGTAGTCTGTATGTGTCACATTGTGGAGTCCAAGTGATCACACACTAAGGCATCATGGTTGCCAACACTTAGGGTCGCGCCTAAATGTCGTCAATGGCACGCTCATGGAATAGCATCCACGTGCACTATGTCCGATTGTACACAGGATCAAGCCCACGTACATTCTCGTTACTTGTGGAATCGCGTCCACTCATAATTCTCGGGTCACACATGAGACAAAACCCATTCATGCCCAGTTGTTTGTATGTGGAATAGCATTTATGTGTAAACTGGTTGTTCATGGAATCGAATCCACATATAACCATTGCTTGCTTCGTGGGATAGAACCCACTTGTTCGTTCTTGATTGTTTATGGGATAGAGCCCATGAACAAGTATGCTTGCCACGTATGGAATAGAATCTATACGTTCTTTTGTTTATATGTGGAATTGCACCCACGTGTAACATGCTTTCTGTGCACGTGTACTAAGATACACGTGTCACTTTATTTTGACACATGTTCCTAGACAGGGAATGTGCACCATATTTTTTCATTTTTGCCCCAGAACTTTATAAACATGAAACGTAGATCAAGGGGGCTAAAAAATTACTTTCCTTTATACACACTCTTTCTCAGAATAATTGTAGTTTGATCAGAAAATTTTAAATTACACCTTAGTTGTGAAGTAGAGGCCAATCTCCTGATCAGGTGGTTGTCGGGTGCCTAACACCTTCCCGACTTGTACTAAGATTCCCTTACCTAGAATTTCTCTTCGCAGACCACACTAGTCAGGAAGATTGCTTTGTTTTCTGAAGCAAAATAATTTTCTAAGACCGGGTCTTAATCCCAGATTAATCAGGCGGTCGTAGATGAAAGGATGAAAGTTTTTTTCTTCGGAGCGGATCCCACAGCTGCTCATTTAGCCAAATGGAAGAGTTTTCTTCTCTCTTAAGCAGGAATGTCTGTGATGGTTTAATCTGTTTTAAATCCTCTCTCAATTTTTCAAATGGCAAATTTAAAATTCCGAAAAAACTCACAACAAAAATGGAGGACATTCAACGAGATTTTTGGTGGGATAAAAGACATTATAAGAAATGGGGTATTTATCTAAAATCTTGGTCGGCTTTTTGCAAACTTCAAAAGTTTGGAGATCTTTTTTTGTTGTTTGATTTTTAGTTTAGAGGTTGATTAAAATAGATATTTGGTTTGGTATTCGAGATGTTCTTCATACTATTTCTCAATTTTGTATTTGGGAAGTGAGAATAGGTCAAGATATGAATGTATAGTGGGATAGATGGATTCTACGCTATGATCAAAACCTTGGTGAATTGCTTGGGAATCAACATCGTCATCCTAACTTCACTACTGTTAACTAATTGACCATACTATTCATAGTTGGAATTTATCACTCCTAAGATTTCTTTTTTCAGATTGTGTTACATAGGAAAAACTTAAAATCTATCTTCCTTTCCAAGGTCATGATAGAATCTATTGTAGTCCATCTATCAAAAGTTGATCCAACCAATTGCTTCATAATTAACCAATCTCCAATTCCTTAGATGAAGATATAGTATATGAAGTAACCACCTCGAGTTGTTCTATTTATGTTGTCTCTCAGACACTTAATACCAACATCAAGCTTGCTACACACATCCCATGCATGGATAAAATTTGTCCTACGTAAAAAAGAATTTGAAACTGTTCAACACATGTTAATGCAGTGTAGCTTTGGCAAATATGAAAAAGAAGATATAATTTAGTGTTTAGAAATGAAGCTCCTGATCCCCTCAATACACTAAATCTTGCTCTCAAACTTGCCTAGCAAACATTTGCTACCTAACAATTTCACCACACAATCAACACCAAAACATTCTGCAGCATTATTCCTAAAGTTTTGACTCCACCTAAAAATTCAATGTCCCTACAATTGTCAAATCCACCAGAAAGTGTAGAACTATGAAGAGAGATAAAATCTACAGTGAATCAAAGTCTGAAAACAAAAATCTTAAAACATAGTATTGACTTATTTGATTCTTAATATGCAGAATTAAAAACAAGACCTGAATATTTCAATCTCTCTGAAAATAAGAAAATCTGAACACAGAGATTTTTGTTAACGAGGAAAACCCAAACTGGAAAAAACCCCAAGACGTAGTCCAGTCGAAGCAATCTACTAAGTTAACGAGAACTTACAAACTCGAACTCCACGGTCTGATCAGTCGGATGTAATCTCTACGACTCGAATCTATGAACCCCACTTAATTGATTTTTACCTCGGAATCCACTAAGTCTCGCAACATGAACAATCACCCAATCCATGAGTAATCACCATGAACTTGAATCTACAAGTTCACACACCAGAAGTCGACCAACAAACCTCAAACAAATGTTTTAAAGAGTAATGTTGGAAGGATTTAAGTCTTCTTCAACAAGCATGAAAGCTAGAAGTATGATTGAAAAACTCTAAGCTGCTGAACTGTGTAGGATTATAAAATGTAAGGTTAACATAATCCTTTTATAGAGATATAGGTCGTCCAAGTATGTTTAGGGAAGTCCTAAAGAAAATTGAGGTCAGTTAAGAATCCCATTCAAACAAAAATTAGAATTTTAGCAACTTGTAACGAGATTTCCCACGTTGATTTCGATACAAACAAGTTTTTTATCGAAAGGAAACACTCATGTCGAAATCACTTTTGAAAGCAACTATGTCCTTATCAAAAGTAAGCTTGTCTGTCTTCAAGACTAGGCTGTTGGTTTTGAAACTAAAATTGTCACACCCCGATTTTAGGTACTCTAAATCTGACCCAATTCGCCGAGTCCGAAAACTAAGGTGTGATTAATGTAATAGAAGTGTAAGTAAAAATATCGAATAAAACTCATTTAGTTTACTTTTGAAAGACAATGAATTTAAAAAAATTGCATTAATGGTCTACTTTAGTCAACATTAGTTACCTTAAAGTCAGGTCCAAGTCAACCAAGTCTATGTAAAGGTCAACTTAAGTCTCTAACTAAGTCAAAGTCAATTCAATTCAACCAATATTTAGGTCAATACTCATTGACTCGTCAAAATCAGACCAAGTCAAAGAAAAATAAAAATGTAATGCATTGAAGATAATTTTCGTGTCAACTGCATACGGTAGATAAAATAGGCGTATCTACTTAGCCGTAAATTCGAATTTTACAAATAAACCCATTCTAAAAACTAGATTCACAGATCTACAATTGTTTCAGAAATAGCCTGATGCCAATTCCAAATATAGGGGGCCCAAATATGCGTCTGAAGTACTGATATAGATGTGCAGTCCTTCCAAAGAAGCTTCAGGCCAAGCGTACTGTCGACTCGATGTCTAGCACGTATAGGAACCTAAGGCATTCTAGGAATGCCGCTGTACCACCTCCTGCATGTACAGTCCTAAGCCGTCTCCTATGACTAAGGAAACCAACGCATAGCCCTCTAGCTAAGCATGGCCCGGCCCACGGGTTGCTCCGTGGAATACCCAATTAAGCTACACCCGAAGGTGCAGCAGGGAGGTCGGGGACCCCTCCCTATAGTAGCTAAATTTACCTTTTTGCCACTATCTAAAGGAAACATCAAATCATGAGACCAATCATACTCTTTTTTGGCCCATGAAATGAATATACACTTCGCAGCTTCTCCAAGCCTTAAAGCTTCGCCAAGCCCTCCGGCTCGCCCCCGAATATTCACAACACAGCACCTCCGTGTCGTGAAGCTTCACCTCGCCCTCTAGCTCGGTCATACATATGCAACTAGCCCACCGACTCAGTCGTGCATATTCACTCGCGCGCACCTCTGTGCCACGCATATTCATCCAACCCACCGGCTGTGTCACGGTGTACGCATAGCCAAACAAACGTACCGTGACATTCTCCCCCACTCGCTCGGTCGAATGCCCTCATCGACTAAACTCATGGTACACCTCCAAACTTCGTACCAATGCTCCGGTCTCTAATCAAGTACTCTCTCTGACTTGACGCCTTGTGTCTCACGCTGCCCCTGACCTCTGTCACATATGGAACAACTACACTTCACCCAACACTCTTGCTGAACTCGACTCCGGCAACAATGTACTCTCATCTGCTCAACAACACCTATGTGTCACCAACGGCTACTCTTAGCCTGATACTGTCTCGAAGGAAAGGACTCGAAAGTCACTCCCAAAGCATACTCATGGTTCACTAGCCAAAGACATCCACTGATGTTCAATCTTCTGCATCTGAGCTTCCTCCACTGATTCAGCTCACGTGTACTTAGTCCTCCCACTAAGCTACACCAGCGTGTACTCGGCCCTCTCACCAAGCTACACCTCAACGTGTACTTGATCCCCCCATCAAGCTACACTACCACGCATCTTCCGATGCTAAACGGTCCAACGACTTTTCGCTGCCGCATATGTGTCACTCTTGACACTCACTCATCACAGGCTCCCCCTCTCTGGTTCACCTGACCTCTTGAGTCTTCATCATAGCTTCACCAAGCTTCATGCAACTCTAGCACCTCACCATCCACTGGCTTCGCCCTGAGTTAGCATCTCGATCACAATGCAGCGCTCACCTCGGCTACAAAGGATCTTGCCATGTGCATCGCAGTGCAAGCACCGCAACACAATTCATGCGCTCTCCCCTCTCCGGAAAGCTCCACCACATGCACCTCTGTGCATACACTGACCACTCAACCCGCTTGATGGTCATCACATTCAGCACCTTGCTGTGTTCCAGTACCTCGGTCTCACCTTCACTGCGAACATTCTCATATGGTTCCACTGAACCGGTACATGTGCGTCCCTCTGGACTTGCACCTCATTGGCCTCTGCCAAGCTCTCAAGCTTCAAGTGTACTCCAGTACCTGAACAACCATGTCTTCACCCCGAGTACTAATTATTCATGAACTCGTGCGACTCTTCCCTCTGAAGATCGCCTACCATCACGACACTGTGCCAACACTGCCCCCTCTGGGCATACACCTTCCTCTGAAGGTTCACTGTCGCACCCCTGTGCTTGTCCCTCCTCTGAAGGATCATCACGCGCCTCTGCGCCTCAACTGCACCCTCTGTGCATATGCCTTCCACTGAAGGTCTTCACTCTGCACCTCTGTGCTGGCCTTCCTCTGAAGAGCCACACATGCGCCACCGCGCCACAATGCACTTCACTATGCTATCTCATAAGGATGTGCTGTCTCCGATGCCACTTCTCTTGAGTATGGTAGTCTCCTCTGAGAACTACATGGTACCGCACCACTGACCACTGTCAACATACTCTTGGGTCTGCCCCCTTCACTTGGAGCCATCAAGACACGCACTGAACATTGATAGATTTGGATTTTCTCGGTTGTGCTCCTCTGAACACTGTATCTTGCAAATACTGCTCTTGAGCATACACTCTTCACAGTAACTGTTGTTCATCTCATCCAGACTCACCATCTCTGAATGTACCGAAGCTCGGATATGGTCTTCGCAACGGTTCTGCATAGCTCATAGTGTCGCACCGAGTGAGCTACATGATATCACCCTCGTGATCTGAACTCTTTCAGACTTCACGTTCCAATGCACTGTAAGCTTAGATGTTATCTCCACCTACAGATCTTGTAGTACGCATCGACATATAGCAAAGCCTCAGCCAACACGGTTTACCCACAATCAAGCTCCACGCGAATCTGTCTCTACAGAATCCACGTCTCAAATGCACCATAGAACTTGATAGTATCTCCGTCCATAGCATACGTAGTCAGTGACCTAGGGCCGACTGAACTACTCTCCAAAGCATACTTGCTCCTGAATGTTCACCAGAACTCAGAGGCACCCTCATCCAGTAACACTCTTGCAACTGGCACCACTGATCTAGCATCAACTGTCCCATATACTGAGTCACATCCCCTACTCCAACACCACTGTGTCTTCCACATAGAGCAAATATACCCATCCAAGCATACTCAGCTGATACTACCTTCCAACAAGCATCAGAGATTCATATGCAACACCAAGCTGCACTATCCACACACTCTGACGCAAGCTCCGTCGGAACAGAGACATCGAACATGCCAATCCAAGACTAACACCATGCCTGAATATCCTGCATATTCAAAATGGCTTCTGCTTGTCTTCAAGGCATCTCTGTACACAGCTCTGCACCCAACACCATGGATCAGAGAACTAATGTAGCTACACCAAGTAGCACCATACGCCAAGCTCTGTCCATCTCATCTCGGACACGAAGCTACCATCATATGTATGCAACGAAAGCAAAGCTCTGTCCGTCTCTTGGACCAGAGAATGTATATTCATCAACATTCTAGCTCTGAGTCCTCCGCTGCCTTTGGCTCATCGAAATGCATCTCTAGCATAAGCCAACTTCGTGGAATCAGAGGTTGTATATTCAACAACGAGCAACTTAAGCTCTGACACCAACTCATGGGATCAGAGAATGTATATGCGCCATCATTTGCGCTCTGATACCAAATCATGGGATCAGAGAATATATATGTCTCAGCATTTTGGCTCTGATACCAAATGTCACGGGCGGATCGGTCGACCGGCAAACACACGCGGTCACGCAGCGGAAATTCATATTACCGACTACCCGTGCGGCACTACAGACTCCCTCCTAGTCCATAGTCAGCCTCACAAACCATCTCGGTTCGTCTCAAGACCTTCTGGTCATCTTGCCCCAACATGCACAGCGGAATAACCAACACGAGCCACGCTCATATGCCGGCCTACGAGTCACTTCATCGTGTCCTATGACACTCGTCCAACAGGTAGGATTCACTGTCTCCACAGTACCGGGAAGGTAACCGTGAATAGCCGTCCACCTGGCCAAGCCGACATTACTCGGACTGCCCATACAGTCATAAGCTTCACCTGTCAAGAAGCATAGAGGCTCCAACCAAGCATACGCATATGCGAGGTCCATCCTGGCTACAAGGTTCCCGTATAGCAACATGAGAACGCTAGCCTGCAACTACTAGCATCCAATGATCCAGGCATAGTTCGCCCCTTACTATGCCACACAGTGCTACACCACCCCGGATAGCCCAACACAAAGCATGCAAAGCATATCCGTAAGCACACCAAGATATACATCTCGGATAGCTCAGTCCTTCCAAAGAATCTTCAGGCCAAGCGTACTGTCGACTCGATGTCTAGCACGCATAGGAACCTAAGGCATTCTAGGAATGCCGCTGTACCACCTCCTGCAAGTATAGTCCTAAGCCGTCTCCTACGACTAAGGAAACCAACGCATAACCCTCTAGCTAAGCATGGCCTGGCCCATGGGTTGCTCCGTGGAATACCCAATTAAGCTACACCCGAAGGTGCAGCAAGGAGGTCGGGGACCCCTCCCTATAGTAGCTAAATTTACCTTTTTGCCACTATCTAAAGGAAACATCAAATCATGAGACCAATCATACTCTTTTTCAGCCCATGAAATGAATATACACTTCGCAGCTTCTCCAAGCCTTGCTTCTTCGCCAAGCCCTCCGGCTCGCCCCCGAATATTCACAACACAGCCCCTCCGTGCCGTGAAGCTTCACCTCGCCCTCTAGCTCGGTCATACATATGCAACTAGCCCACCGGCTCAGTCGTGCATATTCACTCGCGCGCACCTCTGTGCCACGCATATTCATCCAGCCCACCGGCTGTGTCACGGTGTACGCATAGCCAAACAAACGTACCGTGACACCAGGCTGAATTTCGAATTATGCATAAAACGGGGGGCCTTGAAGGCCGCCCAACGTTGGGAGGGTGCCTGCTGCCCACCCGCCCCAATTTTTTATTTTTTTTTCTAAATGATTTAAGCCATTTGATTTAACCAACATATCATACTTACCCTCTGTTCCTCTCTCTACAAACCACACATCCACCACCTATCACGACCATCGGATCTAAACTTTTTTCAGATCTCTCTTTAGCGTGGTGGTGGTGGTAGTGGTAGTGAGGTGTATTTTTTTTGTAGGGTGGGAATAAAAAAGTTTCCCTCCGACCTAAATAAGACAATAAAAAATAGAAGGTTATCCCAAACAACAAATAAGTTGTATTTTTAGTAAAAATAGATTTGACCAAAAAAACAACTAAAATGCCCCAAAGTGTTATTGAGGATGGGGATATAAACAGATGATTTGATCATTCTCTAAAGTTATTATGGGTGCTGATATTGGGGAAGATGTTTTGGATAGAAGGGAAGCTCCAAAAATAAACTTTTAGCCCAAAGCCCATATTTAAGTTTTGGTTAGAGGGGAGCTATTTACTTTAAACTAGCCTTTATATCCCGTGCAAGTACGGGAACTTCTTTTAAAAAAAAATTTTGAATATTTTTTATCAGATAATCAAAAAATTTAGTTGTTTTAGATTGGGCCATATATTTATAATGTAGGTTTTTTTAACCTACACCTAAGAGAGAAGATTTTGTTTACTCAAGGCTTCTCCTATAGTATATTACTAGCCATAATATCCCGTGCAAGGCACGAGGGCTTCTTTTTGAAAAAAAATTTTGAATTTTTTTATTAGATAATTAAAAAATTTAATTGTTTTAGATTGGGCCATATGTTTATAGTATAGGTTTTTTAACCAACACTTAAGAGAGAAAGTTTTGTTAACCCAGTAATAGATAATAGATTGAGCAATATGATTATAATGTACGTTTTTTTAACCCACACTTAAGAAAGAGAGTTTTGTTAACCCAAGGCTTCTCCTATAGTATATTAGAATAGATAAGAGTGATGTTATTGTTACTTCCACTTTTGATCTGTTGTATCTTAGGTATTTTTTATAGTTTTTCATAAATCAACCCAAAATTTGTTAGGTGGTGACCTACCCCATTCTTAATTAAAAACCTTCCACTACCATCACCTCCACCACCGACCACCACTTCCGCCACCACCACTACACACCACCATATATCCGTCATTCCAGTCTCAAGGAGATTTTTTTTTTTTTTTTTTAAAGGATGGAATGAGTTTATTGAAAACAAGTAAATGGGAGTGCAAAAAGTGCACCTAGAGAACAAATACAGCCGATCAAAAAGGAGACCAAGGTCACCCAAAATAAAAAAAACAAACCCAAATAAAATACTACAATACCAGACTCCGCAAACAATAGTAAAACAGAAGCTAACTAAAGAAAAAAACTAACTAATTCAATACAACAACTCAACTTAACCAAATAGCAGTTTCAAGGAGTCTTCCACAAACCAAAAAGTAGAAATTGAACCCAAAACCCAAATGGCCGAAACTAAAAATCAAAACCCTAACCCTTGTCATCCTTCAATTACTTCGTCTTCTTCTTTGATATGAACTCCAAAGAATAACTCAAATAGTGCTTATCAAGAATCTTCTCTGTGTGGATTTCATGGCTTGGAGCCTCATATCAATCTTCTTCTTCTCCTTACTATGTTTTCCTCTTTTTAATCTTTTATTCTCAAAAACTTTAAAACGCAATTTCACATTCGTGGTGGAAGTAATGATTAGTGGTTGGTAGTGGTAGGTTTTGACTAAGAAAGGGGAAGGTCACCACCCAAATAATTTTGGGTGGATTTATGAAAAACTAAAGAAAAATCACCTAAGCTACATCCCATCAAAAATGAAAGTCACAATAACAACTCTCTTAAATAATTACACCCAACTAAAATATACCCCACCCTACTAATTCTCGGATTTTACACTCCACCAAACATACATCTCACCCTACCACCATTGCCTAAACCTCCACAATCACAAAGAAATAAGAGAGAAGGAGAAGAAAGAGAGAAAGAAAGACCTGGTGGTAGTGGTGAAGAATAGAGTTAGTAAAGATGGTGATGGTGACGGTGATGGTGATAGAAGTGGAGTGTATTTTAAATTACTTGTAAAACTCAAAAATTGGTATGATATGAAGAGGTTCTTTTAACCAAAAACTAACAAAACTTACAAATGGACATTGGATTTAAAACCTTTTTTGAGCTTCCCTCCAATACAGAACAGCTTCCCCAATATCATGCCCCGTTATTATTTGGGCAATTCTGTTTTGTTTATGTCCAACAGTGAAATCACATGCAAAGGTTGCTTTGTATTATAGTGTCACGTGCTATATGAAACTAGTCATGATGGATGGGAAGATGCCTCGGAGTCTCTGTTTTCACTTGTAGTTGTCAAGTTATGATAACCTGTAACAGTGTACATAATAACACACTCAGTCATCCCCATTATCCCACTCTTGAACTCAAGGAACTTGTAAGTGATGATAATAGATTTGGGCTTTTAAGAGTGATCCAATGATCTCAACCGTACGATTAAAAATTCTCTAATTAAATAGCTTTGATCTGACATACAACATCATCCCCTCTTTAAGAAAGAAAGATTTTGGGAAAAAGACGGGGGACCGGACCTGACATTTAATTCTGCCAAATTTAAATCTATCCATCTTCTTTTTTATCAAGTCCGAACCCGAATTCCTCTCCCACTCTTTCTCTCTCTTCACAGTCAAGATTCAATAGTGTTCCAGTGTTCATCATCAATGGCGGAGAACTGCAACTCTCGAGGCTTTTCATGGTTGATGAAATCGTGTTTCCCTAATCCACAGCAAGAAACTCTCCGTGAAACTACCTATCTCATTAGAAACTCTGACAGGACATTATCTAGAAACCGCTCGGAAGTTCAAAACCACAGTCGCCAAACCCCTTTCACTTCTCTTCCTGATGATCTCCTCCTTGAATGCTTATCTAGGGTTTCACCTTCTTCTCTCGCTTCCGTCTCTGTCGTCTGCCGCAGATGGTCTCTACTCATAAACTCCTCCGCATTTTTGGATCTCCGCCGTAACCTCGGTCATCTCCGTCGCACAATCTTCGCTTTCAGCGTCACTGATTTCGGTGTTTACGCCGCGAACCACACGATCGGAGACGAATCTGAAACCGCTTGGAAATTATCCAATCCATTTAACGCCATCCAGACGGTTAATAATTCCGGATTATTCGAACGCTCGTTTTCTCACGCGAGATTAACGGCTATTGGAAGAGTTGTTTTCATTATCAACCGAGACATTACGCTACAATATGACACGTGGACAGGAAATCTCACATCGAGATCGCCAATGCTTTTCCCGAGGAAGAAGTTCGCCGCTGCAACAATCGCCGGAAAGATATACATTTCCGGTGGAGCAGCACGTAATGAGGTAGTGGAGGAGTACGAACCGGAGAC
Organism: Macleaya cordata; assembly: GCA_002174775.1. NCBI lineage: Eukaryota > Viridiplantae > Streptophyta > Magnoliopsida > Ranunculales > Papaveraceae > Macleaya > Macleaya cordata. Next base: position 49,348 of record MVGT01000948.1, on the reverse strand, counting down.
TGACACGTGGCGAGTAGTGGCTGAAGCACCGAGGAGACGATACGGTTGCATAGGCGCGGCGGTAGATGGGGTTTTTTACGTGATCGGAGGGTTGAAAATCGGTGGTGGCGGCGGTGGTGGGAATGAATGTATTACACGCGGCGGATGTTCAGAGGCGCATTTGTATGCAAGTTCGATGGATCTGTTTGATGTACAGAGTGGGTTGTGGATGAGGAGCCGTACAGTGCCAGGTGGAGGGTGTGTGGTAGCAGCTTGCGCCGCTGGGGGATACGTTTACGTTTTGGCCAGTCACGCAGTGGAATTGTCATTTTGGAGGTACGATGGGAGAAGACGAAGAAGATCAGCAGGTAGTGGGTTTGGTGAGTGGTGTAGGATGAAGAATCCACCACTACCGGCGCAGGTTAGAGTGGACAGTACAGTTAGGTTTAGTTGTGTTGGGGTTGGGGGTGAGGAGAGTAATAATAATAATAATAATGATAATAATAAGGTGGTGTTGGTTCAGGTGGTGGGGTGCATTGATGATTTATTGAGGAGAAGTGGAAGGAGTTGTAGAGGATTGAAGGAAGGTTTGGTTTTGGTTTATGATGGAGAGGTTGGAGAGTGGTCAAGAGGTGTTGACTTGCCTGAGATCATCCGTCGTGCTGCCTGTGTTTGTGTTGAGTGCTAATTTGCGCTTTTTTTGTGGGTTAAAGTGTTAAACTGCGCATACAAAAATAGATTTTGATCATTTCTGTGTAGTCTGTGTAGACTCTGTGACTTGCTGGATGTTTGTTTTGTCCGCCGCTTGGGTGCTGCGTCCAATTAGCAGCGCAAGATAGTGAGAAATTTTATTTAAGATGATTCACGGAAGATTGTCCCAATAAGGGATTGCCACGTATACCTGTTAAACACGTAAACAATATCCACACATCACGTACAAATGGCAGCATCTGGTTGGTGTTGGCGTGGCATGTAACGAATGGCCATTATAGAATTCGGTGGACCCCACGCGCATTACACTGATAAACACGATGCCGTTCGGCTACCATGTTGGTGGGACCCGCATCATCTTTAGAATATTCCACAACCTCCTCGAGCTACGTAGGTGGAGGAGGGCAAGCTACCTCATGAACGACAACGTTGCGCAACAGTTCAACCTGGAAAAGCGAGTCCGACTTTGATGCAGAAAAAAAAAACAAAAGAAAGAAAACCCAGCCCAGTTCCTAATTTTGGTATGGCATCGGGATCTTTGTACAAATCAAACGGCTACAAAATCCAAATGCTTTGATTATAAATTTAGGAAAATGCTAAAACTTACGCACATTTTGGGAATTCTCTTCTCTTAAACCCATCGTAAGGTTATTATCACCTTCTCTAAACTTCAAGACATGGACCACTGTCCACGTCTGGGAGGGATGTAAATCCCCCAAAAGTGCGTCCCTTGTAACACTGCCCATAAATTTATGACGATTAATCACTATGATTACTAGTTGCTAGTTAGTCAATTTTTGCTGTACAAAAATCCAGTAAAGAGATTTGAGCAAATAATTGCTCAGAGAGCTATGGGCTGAAAGGGGGTGGTGGTGGGTAGTAAAAATAGGGACTAAATTTATAAGAAAAAGGATTAAAAAACTTTTTTTACATGAATTATTTTTTACATTTTCTATAAATTTTGGCCACTAATAACTACTATTCAAAATTGGATAAGGGCTATAAAGAGATATGGGCTGCTCAAAATAGGATAAGGGCCATAAGTGAGGTTTCACCAATTTTTTTTTTTTAGGTCCCTAGGAGTTTTTTTTTACTAACCACTTTTACAAAGGCCACTGACCAAACTTCATCTTCTTCTCCATACAATTTTTGTTCCTTAATGAACCTCCAAACATAATTTTTCGGTTACCAGTAGCATTCTCTGGTAGCATCATTTTGGAGTTATTAAGATGGTGATGAAGTTGGGAAGAAAGCTCCATTAATGGAGGATTTTTCTCAAAACACTTGGAAAGAGATTATTGGATCTTCCAACCCAATCAAAAAAAAAAAAATCTGAGGTAAGACAACCTATTAACAAGTTTTTTCTTTTTATTTTTAAGTTCAAAACTACATTTTTTTTTTCGTTCGCTGTTTGTTCTTACTGGTACGAGGAAACAGTATGATAAATGTTCTATCTGGTATATGGGAACAAGATGATAAATGTTCTATCAGGAACAAGTGAACAATATGATAAATGTTCTACTAGTGATAAGTGAACAAAATGATAAATGTTCTATCTAGTATATAGGAACATTAAATTTTGAGAAGACACAATGTTATATCCACTACCACCACCACTACCACCACCAGTTCTATTATCGGGTGATAGAGAGCAGAGAGAGAGAGAGAGGAACATCATATAAACTTCAATATCCTAGCATATAAATTAAACACTTTGGTTAATTGAGGCCGACGTAGGTCAATATAAATCAAAGAAATATTAAAAATAACTAAACCATAATACGTATATGATGAATTTATGAAGTATCACTATACCCTTAAACTTAATAAATTATTTATAATTTGTCCTATGGTATGGTAATAAACAAAGGGACCATTGTCCTAGTATATGTAACCGAACATATGGTCTAAAGTTCATTTCAACGGCGTAGAACATAACTTTACCAACAAAAAAAAAACTAAAATCATTTTTGTTAATATATTTGAAAAAATTTGAGTTTGGAACACAAATTTTGAGAAGACACAATACTTTTTTCAAAACCACTACCACCATCACCAGTTCTATTACCGGATGATAGAGAACAGAGAGAGAGAGAGGAACATTATATAAACTTCAATATTCTAAAATATAAATTAAACACATTGGTTAATTGGGGCCGACGTATGTCAATATAAATCAAAGGAATATTGAAAATAACTAAACCATAATGCATATGTGATGAATTTATGACGTATCACTATACTCTTAAACTTGAATAAATTATTTATAATTTATCCTATGGTATGGTAATGAACAAAGGGACCATTATCCTAGTATATGTAACCGAACATATGGTCTAATGTTCATTTCAACTGCGTAGAACATAATTTTACCAATAAAAAAATAAAACTAAAATTATTTTTGATAATATGCTTGGAAAAATTTGAGTTTGGAACATAAATTTTGAGAAGACAATACTTTTTCCACCACCACCACCACCACTACTACCATCAGTTCTATTATTGTGTGATAGAGAGTAGAGAGAGAGCGAGAGAGAAGTAAATCATATAAACTTCAATATCCTAAAATCTAAATGTTAGAAACATTGGTTAATTGGGGCCACCGTAGGTCAATATAAATTGAATATTGAAAATAACTAACCACAATGCACATGCGATTAATTTATGGCGTACCACTCTACTCTTAAACTTAAATAAATTATTTATAATTTGTCCTACAGTAAGATAATGAACATAGGGATAGTTGTCCTAGTCTAAGTAAGCGAACATATTTCACAATATTCTTTTCTTCATCGTAGTACATTGGTTATGATGTTTAGTTCATATGCATGGAACATTACATATTTATTAAAAAAAATCAAGTGTTAGAAAACTACGGTTCAGAAAAATATGTTCCACATCGATAGAAGGAACATGATATATAATATGCTAAGATTCTGGGTGGAACATTAGTTATAATGTTCGATTCATTTGCGTGTAATATTACATAATTATTTAAAAAAACTAAGTGTTGGAAAACTAAGGTTCGAAAAAATATGTTCCACATCGATAGAAGAAACATGATATATAATGTGCTAAGGTTCTGTGTGGAACATTGGTTATAATGTTCATTTAATGTGCGTGGAACATTACATAATTATTTTGAATAAATAACTAACTCTTAGAAAAAAATTAGTCTACGCACTGCGTATGTAGGGGAGAGGGAGAGAGACATAAATAGAGAGAGAGAGAGAGAGAGACACAAATTATTTGTAATTTTACTAATATGTTTAGTTTACACATTCTAAAAATTTATCATAGTTGCAAAAATGTCATTTCTTATGTATGACATAATCATAAAAATATATAGCCACGGGATCCCATTTACATCGTGTTACCCTGTACCTCAAAATATAATGACACTAAAATCTCAAAAAGATTCACTCTAACATATTGTGTCACCCTATCTCATTTACAAAAGAATAATCATTGAGATATATCCACAACTTCACGGAGAACTTCGTTTTTCCTTAGGTGAATGTGTTTTTGATATTACCAGATTTTAGGTAAATATGGATTCAACCAACTTCTTGCGGCATTTGTGCAATTAGGATACCATTGGACCCCCAGAGTAGGGGATTGGTGAGCCATCACTCAACTTCACTCCGACAAAATGGTTTCCATTATTCAGGTTTAATCGGACTACTTTTATCTATATTTGTGTCATCCACTGAGTCGTCTTTCACCTTCAAACCCTGTAACAACAAATATACATGAGTGAGTGAGAGAGTGTACAAAGCTTGAGTTAGTGAGCATTTTGTTGACATGTTGTATTATGTTCGCTATAAAACATAAGTAAATTCACCGATGAACATATGGTAATATGAGCTCCAACAAATATTTATCATCTTGTTTACTTGTACACAATAAAATATTTATTATTTTGTTCACTTATCAATAGTAGAACATTTATCATATTGTTTCCTTGTTCCCGATAGAACATTTATCATCTTGTTCCTATATACCAAGTAGAATATTTATCATTTTGTTCACTTATCAGTAGTAGAATATTTATCATATTGTTTCCTTGTTTCTGATAGAACATTTATTATCTTGTCCTTATATACCCTATAAAACATTTATCATATTGTTCCTTTGTTCCTGATAGAACATTTATCATCGTGTTCTCTCGTACCAATAAAAACAAACAGCGAACGAAAAAAAAAGTTTTGAACTTAAAAATCGAAGAAAAAACTTTTTAATATGTTAATTTACCTCGGATTTTTCTTATTTGATTGGGTTGGAAGATCCAATAATCTCTACCCAAGTGTTTTGAGAAAAATTCTCTATTAATGGAGCTTATTCCCAACTTCATCACTATCCACAATATTAATAACACCAAAATGATGCTACCGGAGAATGCTACCGTGACCAAAAAAATATGTTCGGAGGTTCATGAAGGAACAAAAATTTGTATGGAGAAAAAGATGGGGTTTGGTCGGTGGTTTATTTCGTTTAGAAGTTAGACAAAAACCCTATCCTTCCCAAATCCTAAGGATTTTTTTTAATAAAATACTATATTTAGTAGGGACCTTTTTACAGTTTTTAAAACTTTAGTTGTTGTCAAATTGGTTTGACCTCAGTTTGATTCACAGACCTTACCCATTTCCATATGGTGTATAACATCCCCCTATTTTTTTTTTTAATAATAGAGTCTTGAACCCTACAAACTCCAAAGTTGCAACCTATTACATTTACTACCTTAAACTTGGAAAAACTCTCCTAAAATTTTGCTTTTTCAATTTGGTTATAATAACTCCCTTAAATTTTTAAAATACCCCAATTGCCCTTAATGTGCAACTGAAAACCTTCCTAATTTCTTTTTTCCCTTCCTCTTCTTCCCTCTTCTTCTCTTTCTTCCACCCGCGAATAAACAAAACAAAATTTTATTCTTTCTATACTCTCTCTTTTCTTTGTTATTTTAGATTAGGGTCCAACCAAATCAAATCGTTCAGCGTCTGTATTCACAATTAGTGTTTTCATTAATTTTTCATATGAATTAACCTTTCCTCTTGTGTTTACAGTAAAATATACAGATTTTAGATTCCAAGGTTTTTAGTGATTTTTGTTTTGCAAGAAGTTTTTCAATTCATTTGGGGATCCGGTTTTTAAGTTGCCTTTGCTGCCATCATAATAACCCAAATTGAATAAGAAGATTGCTTTTTTTGTCCCAAATAGAAGTAGCCAAAGTGATTTGTCTCGCATATGAACCAAAATTGCAATCCATGATTGAAGGTTCCTTTTTAATCCAAATTTCACTCTCTCTCCCAATTCCTTAAACCAAGCTTACAAAGTCAGTCCATACTCTTTTTTTTTTTTTAAGACTTCAGAGTCCATAGTCTCAAGATATGGATATGGTTTTACTTTTAGGAAATAGAAAAGGGTAAAAGTAAAAAAAGGAAGAAAAAAAATAAATTTCACATGTGTATAATGCGTGGACAAAGAAAGATAATTTCGGAAGGAAATGAGCAAAAGAAGGTCAGCGGTTGCAAATGAAGGGCATAGAGGGGATTTAAAATAGTTGATGGTGTATTTGTAACCAAGTTAGAAAAATAAGGTTTTAAGAGAGTTTTTTCAAGTGCTGGTAGTAAATGTAATAAATTTACAATTTTGGGTTCATAAGGTAAAAGACTTAATAATATTCTGATCCCACTACTATGACTACTATAATTTGGGGCCCACCCAAAGTGAGTGAATTTTATTTTTTAAACCACCAAGTTGTAGGCTAGTTGCAGGCTCAGAGCTCTTGATGAAGACGAAGAAGAAGAAGAGGAGTACGCCAGTCAAACTATTATTATTATTATTCACTTCGGTATAGGGGACCACCGGAGGCAGCAGTTTGTGCTTACTGGGGACAGCTGCCCTCACTCACTAAGTTGTAAAAAAATTATACCTATATACAATTGTGGATGTATCAATACTTCTATTAAACCCCAATCATGTGTGACCCACATAAACAGTAGTAACGACAGACTGAATTTTAGCAAAAAATTCCCCAAATTCTGTGGTCTGGGACCACAGAATAAGCTTTTAGAATTTTCCCCCCCAAATTCTCCAACAAAAGTTTACTACAATCCAGCGTACAGTGTACCTACAGCTGGAACTGCTACGAATACCTTTGGAACCGGAATGGGAACCCGAACTACTTGTATTCTTGCTCTGAATGGCCGGGTTCACGTAGAGTTGAACTGGAGCCGGAGCCTATCAACACTTCAATTAATGAGGTTGATTTTTTGGCGTCTCAAACTCCGCCATCAGATGATTTTCTTGTCAAATGACAAAAAAAGGAAGCGGTGATTATAATTACTTAACTGTAATCTCCACCGTTCATTTATTAAGTCATTAGCTAATTATAATTACTTAGGTTTATTTTTATTTTATTATTTTATTCTTTAGAAGGATAAAATAATCTTTAAAGAGGACCCTGAAAGTACGCATAATGCGTGTGCCTAACGCAATTAACAATTTAATATGCTGTGTGCGTAACGAAATTAACAATTTAATGCGTTTAAATATATTTTTCTCTGGATCCGGGTGGGGTACCTTCAAAAAAAAACTATTCATTAGTAAATAAAATATATTATTTTATATGAAAGACATCAACATGATATCGCTCCTTGTGAATTGTTATAAATGGTTTCTTGAAGCCCAAGAAAATCTCCAATAAAAGAAAAGTAATTAATATTTAGTTGAATAACAAATTCTCTACAAGGAAAATACAAAAAAAAAAAAAAAAATTAATTGAATGTCAAAACAAACTATTTAATACGTAGGTACTTTCTAAATAAATAAATAAAACATTTATTTTTTTTTAAAGAAAAAACACATAAGTGGACGTATATACATGTTTATGAACACTTTGGATGTCTTTTGCGACTTTAGTAATTCTAATCCATGATAGGACCTGGTTGATGTTTCAATTCACCAAAAAATTATAATTGATACTGTAACTTCGATGTTCCTTGACTTTGAATTATGATCGGAGAACTGCTAGTATTATTTCCATTATTTATTGTCAGTCATCTACAAAACCAAACACAAAAGAAATCAATCTCACACGACGAAAAGAAAAGAAAGAAACTCAAAAGGAGAAAGAATATTGACAACCAACAAATTTTGAGATCTTGAAAATCATACTTATGCAGTTATTTAAAACTTCATAATTCTAACACTTACACTCATTCCATTCCCAACTTTCTACAAAGAATCAAAATGTTATAGAGAAGAAGATGTAGGTTCCAAAACTAACCTGGGTATAATATCCCTTGAATCATGGATACATAATTGGTAAAGTAGTGGTTGATTCATAGATCCTAAAATTGTTCCCAATTTCAGTGCATCCATTTTTTATTGGGCAATTTGGCGTTTAGGCCCTAGGTTTTGACCAGTACGACTCTTTGGGCCCAATGTTGTCCAATTCATAGTTTGGGTCCTAAATTCCACTTTTTCGTCCACGGACCATTTTTTTTCTCTTCCCATTTTATCCCGCGTCCTCAATTACTGACTTACTTTACTGACTTATTGACGTAGTCTGCTGACTCTGACGCATGCCATTAATTATTTTCTTTCCCCATACGTTTGAATTAAACCTTGCTTAACGTTTGCAAGAAAATATCTTTTCTCATCCAACGGCCATGAGTAAAACATTTGATCTTTAGATCAAACTAACCCATTTGATTTATAGATCAAACTGTACCTTAACGCCATAATCGTCTTTGAATGTCTGAATGCCATGAGGTTTACCATAATCATCTTTGTAGGTTTGAATGCCATAATCGTCTTTGAAGATCTCTGAATGCCACTGCATCATCATCTCCAGGAGAGATTTTGATCACTCTCCAGTGCATCATCGTCTTCTCAAATTGGAATCCATAGAGGTTAGTTTCTAAACCCTAATGCCAAATCTCAATTGCATCCTGTTACTGTATCTTTACATAGGTTTTAGCAATTAGATGATGTTAGGAAAACTTAGACTAGGTTTTAACACTTATGAAGATGGTTCTCAAACCTAGAATAGGTTTACACACTGAAAAATTCTGTTTGAAACTTAGAATAGGTTACACATTTAAGTTTGAAACTTATACTAGGATTTGTGAACGAAAGACATGTGCAATGGGTTATATAGGTTAAGGGTTGAGCAATTACTATACATATTTTGTTGTTTGTGAGTTTGTGGGGACCATATTTGGATTCCCTTCTCAAATTATTTTGATTCCTTATGCTCTGATTTTGTGGGGACCATATTTGTGATTCCTTTCTCAAATTGTTCTGATTCCTTGCTCTGAGTTTGCGGGTACCATATTTGTGATTTCCCTAAAAAATTATTGTTTATTATGCATTAACTGTGTGTGGGAACCACACTCCCTTAAAAATTTATTATTTATTGCAGGAGTCCTGTACTGATTAAGAAATGAAAAAAAATACACCTACTGTAGTTGATGTCCAGTTTCATTATGGTGGTCAGTGGGAAGATGATGTGGAGTATGATTATGCATACTATAAAGATTATTCAGGGGGTCCCTTTTATTAATTGAAGATGTACCAACATAACTCCCCTCTTAAATGACTTTCCTTGGTTTTATATCAGTCATCACCAAAGAACTAAATCTGTCACTTGGACAGTCAATTCATTTATAGACTATAATCCAAAGTGAAAACTTTCTTTGTGAGGTTATCAATGATAGTGAACTACAGACTGTATTTGAGTTAGCTAGGCCTAACAAGGGTGGTGGCTTTCTACTTTTTTTGTGGAAACTAATGTGGTAAAAAGGCCCCATCCCTACCTACTTTGCTGCTCCAGTAGAAGCCAAAGAGGAAAAAGTTCAAAAAATAATACTCATGGAAAAAGAAGATAAGAGGGTTAGAAACATGCATTCTCAATCTCAGGTAGATGATGTTACAATTGAACAAGAACCACAAGAATAGGGGAACCTATATAAAGAATCTCAAGAACAGGGGAATGTAACATGCGAGTGTCCAATTCTTAATGAAAAAATACAAGAACAACAGTGTGATGCTGCAATGGAATCTGATGGTGATGTGCGTAGTCTGAATGATGTGGATGATATATCAAAGGGATTTTCAGGGTTTGACATTGGGTCATTTGATGATTTAAGTGGATGGAATGATCATGATTGGGAGGATATTTTGAGAGAAGGAGAGAAAGTGTGGGCAGAACACAATGGTTCAGAGCACAGAGTAGAGTTTGAAGCAGATTTTGATGATGATACTGGTGATATGACACAAGAACAGACCTCAGATACTAAGGTTGGTGCAAATCATGAAGCCGAGGATCCAAGTGGCATTCCAGATTCTGATAATTTTCAAGCAGATTTTGATGATGGTATTGGTGATATGACACATGCAGATTTTGATGAAGATGGTTCTAATGCTACTGAGGAATAGACATATTTTGATGAAGATGGTTCTAATGCTATTGAGGGACATACATATTTTGATAAAGATGGTTCTAATGCTACTGAGGGACAGGCAGATTTAGATCCAGAATGGGTGGCAGATCCAGATGATAACTATCATAGTGGTGGAGAATCTGAAGTAGATGAATATGATGATAAACAAAGCATTAAGTCTGATGATGATGGATAAGGGCTTGAGTCTGATGATGAGGATGCAAACAATCCAGCATTCCAAGAATTTGCAGAGTTTATGGAGCAAACCCAAAACATGTATAGGGCTAAAGAAGAGCAAAATTCAGATGATGAAGTAGAAGATGGGCTAGCTATTGGTATGAGGTGGCCAACAATTCATACTGCCAGGGATTATGTCAGGAATTTTGCCATTAACAAACATTTTTGTTATGAAACAAGTTAGGAATCAGTCATACAGACTAAGGTAGAAGTGTAAATAAGATGGTTGTGATTGGTTTATGTACATTGCATTGCAGAATGATAACCATACTTGGAGGTTACAGAGTGGTAATTTTGAGCATACTTATACAACATTTCCAACTGATAAGAACCCATAGTTAAAGCTAGATGGATAGCTAAGCTCCTCTTTTCAGAGTTTACTGTGAACCCAGACATGAAACCTAAGTACATTATGACTTTCATAAAACGGAATAAGGGTATCATTGTGAGTTATCATACTGCATGGAATGTAAAGAATACCATAATGGAAATGGTTCATGGTGATTTTTACAAGAATTTCAAGCTCAGTCCTGCTCTTTACAAGGTAAACTACATTATACTCATTTAAATACCTTTAAATTATGCATGTTTAATTTCACTAATTGATTTAGATAGGTTATTTATTTGTGTTCCAGGTACTGCAGTCATTTTTTTTAATGTGAAAGCATTCTCTAACGCATATGCTTCCAGGATAACACCATTAGCAGACAGCTCACAATGGGATGAGGTGCTTAATATATTGCGGTGTTAGGCCTAAATTTTAAGTATGTTTATGTGCTTTGATGTGAATTTTGCTTTACTATACATTGTGCTATGTTATTTCCAGCCCCCTTCTTAGTGGAGCCACCAAAATCAAAGAGGAAAACTGGTAGACCTAGAACTCAGAGAAGAAGAGAGGCTGCTGAACTTGCTCAAACCAGAAGTAGAACAAATAGATGTGGGGTAGGCATTATTTATTATGATAGTTAGTTACATTTGTTTGTGTAATGTAAAATGGGTTAGAACTAAATAGTTCTCTACCATGAATTTTGCAGAAAATGTGGGTTCACAGGTCACAACAAAAGAAGTTGTCAAGGCCTACCCACTGTTGTAGGATCTAGAGGAAGAGGAGGTAGAGGCAGGGGAGGCAGTGGAAATACAGGAGGTAGGGGAGGCCGTGGAGAAGTAGGAGGCAGGGGAGGCAGGGGAAAACTTGGAAGAGGAGGCAGAGGAAACAGAGGAAGCAGAGGAGGCAGGGGAGGTAAGTGAGGCAAATGAGGCAGTGCAAATAGGGGTGGCAGAGGAGGAGTGGGTCAGCAGCAACCTACACAACATCGACAACAACCTACACAAGAAATGCCATAAATACCTCAACAACCTCAACAACAAGAACAAGGATACTCAAATTCTTAGTATAGAAGGCCTCGATTGGTTATTCCAGGAATGCTTTAAGGCTATAACAGGTTCTCAATTCAACAAGAGAGTGACATTTGATGGATTACAGCTTTTGTGATGACTATTTTTTGGTGAATTCTATATGATGGAGTTTTGTACAGGTTGTGTGAGTTCCAACCTATTTTTATGATGTTGGAATGTGATGGTGGACCACAAGTGTTTATTCAGGTGTATCTATCTGAGATGCTGAAAGTCTAAATTCGCCCTACGGTTAATGAATTTAACTGTAAGTCAATGTGACTATGGTTAAGGATCACACTATCACCTAATAAAAAATTACTAAGGTGATAAGAGTACAACAAAAATCTCTAACAAGAGTATTGACTTATTCGATTCTTAATATGCGGAATTAAGAACAAGAATCGAATATTTCAATCTCACAACAAGTATAGAAATATGCACAAGAGATTTTGTTAACGAGGAAAAACCCAAACTGGGAAAAACCCCGGGACCTAGTCCAGCAAAAATCCACTAAGAGTTATTGAAAACTTACAACCCGATTTACCACTCGATGGACACGATTTACGACTCCCTCTACGCTCCAACAGCTACGGTGTACAATTCTTCTACAAATTCGAACTCCACGAATTTGCCTCTTAGTAGACGATGATGCGTCTCCAACTTGAACTCCACAAGTCCCGCACCTTGAACCAATACTTGACTCCTCAAGTATATCACCACAAGCTTGAAACTTCAAGCTCAACCATCGGAAATCCACCGGCAACAAAACTCAGGTTTTGAGTTAAAATGGGAAGGATTAAAGCATGTACAACAAGCTTGGAAGCTAAAGAATTAGAGTTGAAACTCTCCAAGAACTTGTTGATAAATAGGGTGAATGGTTGATTAAACATTGATGGTTCAATCCCTATTTATAACTCAAAATGTCCAGCACAAACCCAGAAATCTCTAGGTTGTATTAGGTCAAAAGCTAGACACAATAATGGAGATGAGGAGACATTCCATTGATCCCTCATCCCATTTAGAGGTGTTCCCCACGCACCAATAATTCCCCTAAAATATGCTAAGAGGAAATGTGCAAAAAAGTGAAAAGGAATCACTTTACAGCTCACGAAACAGCTGAAATCGCACATATCTGGGCGTTGGTTTCGAAACCAAGAAGGTTGGTTTCGAAACCAAAAAAGGCCTGGAATGATTTTCATAACTTTGGTTTCGAAACCAATATGTTTGGTTTCGAAACCAAAGACCATCTAACATCATTCTGTAGCTTTGGTTTCGAAACCAACAAGTCAGTTTCGAAACCAAAAACCATCTGTTGGCATTTTTCAGGGTTGGTTTCGAAACCAATATGGTTGGTTTCGAAACCAAAAACCTCCTGACATCATTTTTCAACTTTGGTTTCGAAACCAACCTCCTTGGTTTCGAAACCAACCTTTGGCCACAGTACAAATGGTCACAGTTTCCCGAAAAACCGTGGTATTCTGACAGCATTCTTTCAAACACTAGTTTTAAGGGGTTTTGACATCTTTTGCCATTCCGTACTTTCTCATATGATCTAATATGAACTAACCACCTATGGTATTGAGTTACTAAGTCACTTACCATCCTAAAATGAGTTCCGGTGGTTTCTCATATGATCTAATATGAACTAATCACCTATGGTATTGAGTTTCTAAGTCACTTACCATCCTAAGATGAGTTCCGGTGGTTCTCATATGATCTAATATGAACTAACCACCTATGATATTGAGTTTCTAAGTCACTTACCATCCTAAGATGAGTTCCGGTGGTGAGTTGAGCTTCTTGGAGTCTTTGCTTCGCAACGAACCGAATGACTCACTAACTCTAACTCAAGTTACATTGACCATCTTGAGTTTACCTTTGACACGAAATTCGACAAATATGACATGAGTGAACTCATGGACCTAACAATCTCCCCCTTTGTCATTTTCGTGACAAAGCCATACATAAGAAAATAGTATAAAGAACCTTCCCCATTACAACTCGTATTTTCTTACACATGACTCAATAGAACTTAAAACACGGATTGTATAAAACAACCTGTTTCCTGCACATGCTCACAAAACAAGTCAAGGAATCTTATAAAATACTAAATACATACCTTGAAGAATGTTTAGAGCATTTAATGAAGGTAGAGATAATATCTCTCCCCCTTTGTCAAAGCTTCTCCCATCTTAAGATATCTTCCAATGGTGGTGAGTTGAGCTTTGCACAAGTCTTCTCTCCTTCACTATAAGTCTTCATTGGTTAAAAATGTAGAGACAACTTGCAAACTCTCATTGGCTATATTGAGTTTGATTTGACACGCAAATTGACAAAATCCATGAGGGAACTTATGGACCTTACAATCTCCCCCTTTGTCAATTTCGTGACAAAACCCATTCAACACCCATTCATAAGGTTCAATGAGAGATAAAAGACAAAACTCCCCCAAACAAATAGAGACATTAAACTCTATGGGTTGTCTTTAACTTGTTTCCTGCACATGTCCACAAGACACATCAAGGTACCATGGAAGTCATGAATATAAATAATGAATATGCTTACACTCCCCCTTGATAAGTGCTACAAGAATCTCTCCCCCTATGTGATAAAACTCGTATCACATAGTACTCCCCTTGCAAAGTCAAGAACACATAATTCTCCCCCTTTTTGTCACAAATAGACAAAGGATAGAAGACAACAAAAGTACAAGGAGAAACTGAGAAAGACAATGTATGGAAACACAAATACAAACCAACCAACCATAAGAATAAATATCTAACTAATTTTCAACCAAGTAGATAGTTAGATAGACAATAAGAAAGTATGGTGGAAGGCAAGTAAGAACATGTCACACACTATAAAATTTATCAAAGCTAGTTACAAGGTGTATCAGAGCTAAGATAAGAAATAAAACCAAAGTGTGTGAATGTATCCTGGTTTTGAAAACCAATGGAGAAAATGCAAATTTTTGGATTTTTTCAAATATTAGCTTAATGCAAATAATGAGCAAGCATGCACAAATATATGCAAATAAACAAAACATGCAAGCTCCCCCTCAACCAGATCATGAGAAAGATTTGAATCTTAAAACTAATCCGGTTCAACATGCATCAACACACAACAAATCTATGCTATCAATGTATGCAAGTAGAAAAGTTTTGTTGTGTCCAAATCATGTTGTCAAGGCTATCAATAATATAATACACAATCACAATTAAAAATTTCTTAATCATGAAATTGCAAAAATTTATTCAAATATAGCCAAGCAAGTTCTCAATCATGAAAATCACAACACTCAATATTCTGATTATGGTGTGTGTGTGTTGAGAGAACAATATCATTATGTGAGACCATCCTAAAAGGAAAATAAGATAAGGTTATCCATATTACCAATTTCTTCAAATCTGAACCTTACCTAGCATGAAAGAACTATCTCACATTGTTACCTATTAATGACCTTCATGTTTGAGTTTGAATGAAACTTGAGGAACTCAAGAGCATGAGACATAGATCACCAACTTGTTACCAATATTTTCCCTAAACTTGCAAGCGACTCTTATCCGAGGAGACACAACCAAGAAAGTACCCGTATTGGAACCAAGTGGGTCACTATGAGGTCAAGATGAAGAATAAAGAACATCGAGTTCCCAATCTTTTTGCGGGATCTCACTCTTTTTGATGTTCAAACACCGAGTTCAACATTTTTTTTTTCGAGAACTCACTCTTTTGGTGTTTCACCAAGCTCAAGATCTTTTACGAGAGCTTACTGTTTTGGTGATGTTTCATAACAAGATATAACAATATTTTTCAGCACTTCATCAAAACACAATATCCTAGTGAGAGATAGTCCAACCAGCTAGTTCAGTCCATTAATGAATCATAAGCTTTATTTTAACCCATCCAATGATTCAACTAGGATAAAATCACACTTACTCAAGAGGCTCTTATGTGCACAAGATTTATAGATCAGTCAAGAGAGTATATGGATTTAGAGAAGAGATTCACAAGCTATATCAAAATAAAATAAAGTAATTCAGATTTGTGAAATCTCTTATATGTTCAAGTATTCTATAAAAGATAGCCAATAACAACAAGAAGAACACTTAAAACATACATGTATTAGAATGCAATTTGTGAAAGCAAACTAATCTTCAAAACTCATTTTTCAACCCAAAAATAATATGCAATGCAAAACAGGGGAAAAGTGAGAATACAAACCTACAGAAAAAAATTCTGCTTGATGTGGTTGACCATCAATATTCACTACTTGTGTAGTAGCTTGTTTCTCAATCAATAACAAAGGTTTATACACTTCATTCAGTATTGACAAAGAAACAAGATGACAAACAAAAAAATATACACACATGTCCCAAAAATGATTTGACAATAAATGGGCATGCTGTAAAGTATGATACTTAGTAGATGAAATGTCATGTTCAAATGCAATAAGAACTTATCTACAAGTACATACAACAAACACTAGAATGCATAACAATCAACTAAAATGCAAACTAGTAGAACACTCACTCAACTACCCCAACTATATATGCAATCAAAACAAGGGAAGGAGTGAGAATATCAACAATCAAGTAATGGTACGACCACTACCACTAACCAATAAGTACTTAGATGACTTACCAGTATTGTATGTAGTGAGAGTTTCAAGACATGCCAAATCACTTTTTCTTACCCATATGGCCTTGAATTTCTTAAATGTCTTCATTTGATTTAAGTCCACATGAGTAGGTTTGGTTGTCTCAAGCACAACCTTTTTGGTCTTGTTTCTCTTCCTTTTCTTTGAATAAGATTTTGATCCAAAGGAATACATACCTTGTTTGTTGTTGTCAAGCTTTCCAATATCTCCAGTCAATGCTTGAGCCTTGTCACTCAATGATTTGATTCTTTTTAAAAGATCTTGATTGACATTATGAGACTTTTTGCAATCTTCTAAAAAGAATCTACATTTGTTCTGCAAATGTCCCTTATAACCACAATAAGAACACACATTATTAATGTTAGAAACTTTAGGCTTACCTTGTGGTTTTATAGCTTGCTTTGGGATATGTTGCTTGACAACTTGCTTTGGAGCTTGTTGGTCAACTTGCTTAACTGCTCTCTTTTGTGGAGGAGGAGGATGAGTCTTAGCTTTCACAAAGGTCGTCGACGTTGAGGTGCTAGCAACCTTACTTGGATCAAAGCCGAGTCCCTTCTTGTCACTCGAATTCTTCGATCCTTTCAACATAGAGACAAGGTTATTCGACCCATGATTGAACTTTATGAGCATCTCTTTAGACTCTTTTAGCTCATCCTTCATTTTTTGTATCTCTTCAAGAAGTGATGTGACTCTCTCATTAGTCACCACCAGCTCATTCTTGAGGAATTTGATTTCTTTATCTTTTCCTTCAAGAATCTCTTTGTCCTCTGCCTTCCTCTTAGAGGCTTCTTCCACTTGAAGAGTGAGATCATTCTTCTCAGTCATAAGACTTGAATTCTCTAGTTTGAGCTCCTTGTTTGCCTTTGACAAGCTCTTACTATTTTCAAGAATTCTTGAGAACAACTCTGTAGGATCAACATCATCCTCGCTATCACTTCGAAGATCATTAGATTCAGCTTGTATATCTTTTTCATGATCAACAGATGCAGCCATAGCCATTAGTTCAATGTTCTCTTTACTACTTCCTTTAGTAGCCTGAAGATCTTCAAAATCAGTATATAAATCTTCAAGGAGATCATAAGAAGATTCCACAAAGGTAATAAAAGCCTTAGTGGTTTCTTCTTTGTCTCCAATATGATCAGTATGAAGATCTTCTGATTCCATACTTATTTCATCTTCTGAGTGGACACAAGAAGATTCCAAGGAAGTGGTAAAAGCCACATAGTTTGCTTTATCTTCATTGTCACTTGAACTTACTGAATCATCCCAAGTGACCATCCTCTTTTTCCTGCTTTTGGACTTTTTGTTGGGACATTCATTGGAAAAGTGTCCAAAACCATGGCATTTAAAACATTGAATATCACTAGAGTTGTTATTTTTCTTATGAGCTTTATCCTTACTTAATGACTTACTCTTACTTGAGGATGAAATCCCATGTTTCAGAATTTTTCTTTTCTCGACTTTAAGAAACTCTATAAAATTTTCGAAAAGAAACTCAAGATCCTTATTATCACCATGATCATCCTCGTCTTCTGAATCAGTATAGGTGACATTCTTTGATGCTGCAAAAGCTATATCCTTTGAAGTCCTTGAATGATGCAAACTGGATTCAAAGGTTTTTAAGTTACCTGCAAGTTCTTCAGGAAGAATAGCATCAATATCTTTACTCTCTTCGATAGCCGTAACCTTGGCTTGAAATCTCTCCGGAAGAGACCTCAAAACCTTACGTACTATCTTAGAGTTAGAAATAGATTCACCCAAAGCAAAAGAATTGTTGACAATTTCATTTAATTTAGCATAGAATTCATCAAAAGATTCATTGTCATCCATTTTGATGGTTTCAAATTGGGTGGTTAACATTTGAAGCTTTGCTATTTTTACAGTTCTAGTACCTTCATGGGTTACCATTAAAATGTCCCATGCCTCTTTTGCTACTTCACAATTAGATATGCGACGAAATTCGTCAGCCGTTACAGCAGCAAAAATGGCATTGAGAGCCTTGCTATTTCTAGTAGCAGCTTCACTATCTATGGCATCCCATTGATCTTCTGGTTTAGGAACTACTCTAGAATTGTCTCTAGGTCCTACAATCATAGTAGGTGGAGACCAAGCAACCTCAATAGTTCTCCAAACTCTTTGGTCTATAGACTTTAAGAAAGCTCTCATCCTAGCTTTCCAAAAAGGATAGTTATTTCCATTGAATAATGGAGGTAAATTTACTGCACTACCCTCTCTTTGTGATTCCATAAGTCACAACAAGGATCACACTTAGGTTGTTAAACCCAGCAAGTGAACCTGCTCTGATACCAATTGAAAGTCTAAATTCGCCCTACGGTTAATGAATTTAACCGTATGTCAATGTGACTATGGTTAAGGATCACACTATCACCTAATTAAAAATTACTAAGGTGATAAGAGTACAACAAAAATCTCTAACAAGAGTATTGACTTATTCGATTCTTAATATGCGGAATTAAGAACAAGAATCGAATATTTCAATCTCACAACAAGTATAGAAATATGCACAAGAGATTTTGTTAACGAGGAAAACCCAAACTGGGAAAAACCCCGGGACCTAGTCCAGCAAAAATCCACTAAAAGTTATTGAAAACTTACAACCCGATTTACCACTCGATGGACACGATTTACGACTCCCTCTACGCTCCAACAGCTACGGTGTACAGTTCTTCCACAAATTCGAAATCCACGAATTTGCCTCTTAGTAGATGATGATGCGTCTCCAACTTGAACTCCACAAGTCCCGCACCTTGAACCAATACTTGACTCCTCAAGTATATCACCACAAGCTTGAAACTTCAAGCTCAACCACCGGAAATCCACCGGCAACAAAACTCAGGTTTTGAGTTAAAATGGGAAGGATTAAAGCATGTACAACAAGCTTGGAAGCTAAAGAATTAGAGTTGAAACTCTCCAAGAACTTGTTGATAAATAGGGTGAATGGTTGATTAAACATTGATGGTTCAATCCCTATTTATAACTCAAAATGTCCAGCACAAACCCAGAAATCTCTAGGTTGTATTAGGTCAAAAGCTAGACACAATAATGGAGATGAGGAGACATTCCATTGATCCCTCATCCCATTTAGAGGTGTTCCCCACGCACCAATAATTCCCCTAAAATATGCTAAGAGGAAATGTGCAAAAAAGTGAAAAGGAATCACTTTACAGCTCACGAAACAGCTGAAATCGCACATATCTGGGCGTTGGTTTCGAAACCAAGAAGGTTGGTTTCGAAACCAAAAAAGGCCTGGAATGATTTTCATAACTTTGGTTTCGAAACCAATATGTTTGGTTTCGAAACCAAAGACCATCTAACATCATTCTGTAGCTTTGGTTTCGAAACCAACAAGTCAGTTTCGAAACCAAAAACCATCTGTTGGCATTTTTCAGGGTTGGTTTCGAAACCAATATGGTTGGTTTCGAAACCAAAAACCTCCTGACATCATTTTTCAACTTTGGTTTCGAAACCAACCTCCTTGGTTTCGAAACCAACCTTTGGCCACAGTACAAATGGTCACAGTTTCCCGAAAAACCGTGGTATTCTGACAGCATTCTTTCAAACACTAGTTTTAAGGGGTTTTGACATCTTTTGCCATTCCGTACTTTCTCATATGATCTAATATGAACTAACCACCTATGGTATTGAGTTACTAAGTCACTTACCATCCTAAAATGAGTTCCGGTGGTTTCTCATATGATCTAATATGAACTAATCACCTATGGTATTGAGTTTCTAAGTCACTTACCATCCTAAGATGAGTTCCGGTGGTTCTCATATGATCTAATATGAACTAACCACCTATGATATTGAGTTTCTAAGTCACTTACCATCCTAAGATGAGTTCCGGTGGTGAGTTGAGCTTCTTGGAGTCTTTGCTTCGCAACGAACCGAATGACTCACTAACTCTAACTCAAGTTACATTGACCATCTTGAGTTTACCTTTGACATGAAATTCGACAAATATGACATGAGTGAACTCATGGACCTAACGGATTTGATTTAAAAGAGAAGAAAGAACAAACATATTGAATTTTTTTTTTCGATTTTGACCGGTAAAATCGTGTGTTCTTCAAAGTCGACAGTTACAGCAAAACAGACTCGAAGGTCTGAACACGAAGACTATAAACGGACTACATAGTTAGTTTCCTGTACATAAAAAATTGACTTCGTAGTCCGTTTTATATACACATGAAACTGACTTAGTGGTCCATTTTATATTCAACGTAAACTAACTTCGTGGTCCATTTCAATCTTAAAAACACACACATTGTATATTGCAGAAGAAATTTTTTTTATGTAAACTAACACCAATTTTCCAACACAAGATGAATAAAAACCAAATGTCAATAAGTTGGTGTCAGTACAAATTCAACACCAACTTGTTGAAAATATCCAAAAAATAAAAATAAAAATTGATCTATAGATCCAAACAGACCGTTGCGTCCGTTTGAACTAAATTTAAATGGATCATTGAGTCCGTTTGAACTCAATTTAAATAGACCATTGAGTCTGTTTGAAACCAAATGTTAACAAGTTGGTGTTAGTACAAATTCAGCACCAACTTGTTGAAAATATCCCAAAAAAAATAAAAATTGGCCTATGGATCCAAAAAGACCATTGAGTCCGTTTGAACTAAATTTAAATGGACCATTGCATCCGTTTGAAACCAAATGTCAATAAGTTGGTATCCGTACAAATTCAACACCAACTTGTTGAAAATATCAAAAAAAAAAAAACTGGCATATAGATCCAAAAAGACCATTAAGTCCGTTTGAACTGAATTTAAATGGACTGTGAGTCCGTTTGAACTAAATTTAAATGGACCATTGAGTCCATTTTCCTTTTATGGTAAATGGACTATTAAGTTAGTTTCTAATGTACATAAAACGAACTACTAAGTTAGTTTCTTTTGTACAGAAAACTAATTATGTAGTCCGTTTATAGTCTTTGTGTTCAGACCTTCGGGTTTTTTTCGCTGTAACTTCAGACCTTAGTTAAAACTCGATTCACCTTTCAAAATCAGAAAAAATTTAAATATTCACTTGATATCTCTTCTCCTTCTCTCTTTCTTTTCTTTCTCTTTCTCTCTCTCTCCTCTCTTTGTGTGTTGGAGGTAGAGGCTGTGGTGGCGGTGGTGATGGAAGAGGTTAGAGTTTGAGAGAATAAAATGTTAGAGAGGGAAAATGAGAGAGTGGGGTTGTTTTAAAAAAAAAGAGTTTGTGAGGGTTTCTTTTAAAAAAGAGTTTGTGAGGGAGATTTTAAAAAATAAAAACAATTAATATTTTATTATTATAGATGAGGGTGGCTCATAGTGGGTTCCTAGGATGGCTCAAAGTGGGATTTTGGCAAAACTGGGATGGCTCATAGTGTAGGATGGCTCAAACAAATTGCTAGTACTCTATTTAACATCAGTATATTTGTAATCATTTTATTGTATCTTCTTTATTTACTTTTCCCTTGAACCGATGTAATCCGGCATCTAAAAATAGTGATTGTTTTCTCTTCTTCCATCATCCAAGAAGAACCAAAAATATTGTTTCCATATTTTTTTTATAGAAGTATAAGAACGAATCAACAACGTCCATAAAAAGCAGAAGCGAAACAACGGATCTACCGCTCTAATACCATCACGTTCATGTAAACTATAATACTTTTACAACTCAATGCCATCAATCACTCTTAAATAATTACTCTATTTCAAACAAGCTTCGTGCACGTGTATTACACATATTTTTTTTTGCGTTGACTTTGTTCATTAATTATAATTGTTGTTTATTAATCTGTCATGTTGCTCATTTAATGTTATAGTGGAGTTATTTAATTCTAGAGTTTTATTCAGTATCAACTATGCCTTCAATTTGATAAATAATTTACAACTATATATGAAATTTGATAATAGAAAAACGTACATAAAGGTCTTTTAGGAAGTTTTGGCAAATTAAGCTCAACTCAAGTATTTTTATTATATAATAATATAGATATAGGTATAGAAAATTTAAAATGAAAATGAATGGTACCAATGTTTTAAAAACCGAACCGAATCGATCGGTTCAACCGATAAATCGGTGACCCAGTCTAAAATTCAGTTCTTGTTAACACTGACTCAATATTTTTTATTAAAACCCGTCTTTTTCTGCTGTGTGAACCGATCGACCCAGCCGGTTGAACCAGCGAACCATGTGACCCAGTCGAGTTACAAACCGATTTTCTAAACTGTTCATTTTAGCAAAATGTGTCTAGTAAAGGTTTTGAATCCATCACCCATTGAGAGTTTACGTCTAGACCATCCCAAAAAGTGATTTATGGCTGGATTTACAATCTGTGCTACATGAAACCATGAAGATTTTTTATAATTATTATATTAATAACGTTTAAATTAACTCACTATTCAACCCATTTGTTGAATCAGATTGACCTAACCCACTAGCTTTTCTGATTCGAGTACTGTTCCAGTTTTTAAAGTATTAATTAGTACAACTTTTTGATAAATATTTTTGACACATTTTCCCAAAAATTTTCTCTCAAATTTAAAAAATTGAATTTGAGAGTGGCGGGAGTACTGTGAGATACCTAACAATTTGCCACTTAGCAGTGTCGGCACGATAGTCACGTATTACTGAGTAAACACCGTAACTATTCCCTCTCAATAAAGAACCTGCATTCCTCTTTATTTATGGATTTATTGATCAGCTAAAGAACCTTGCAATTAAATTCTTTTGTTCACTTCGTCCCACCTGCCCTCGAACTTAAAAAAACCTCATTACTCTCTCTCTCTCTCTCTCTCTCTCCTCTTTCTCCTAGCTAGTTCTGCTTTGTTTGATTTGATTTCTCAGTTTTGTTAAAAATCAAATCTCTCTGCTCACTCTATCTCTTCTTCTATTGATAATTTTTTCAGATCACATTCTAGTACCTATTTACATTAATTTATTTGGAACCAAATGGTACCATTTGCATTGATTTCTTGAACTGGTTTTTGAACTAACCTCTTTCTCTCTCTCTTTCTCCTCTTTTTCTCTCTCTAAAATAGATTTATATATGTCCTCAACAAACATAACGGAGTCGACGAATGGCGTTGGACTTGGCTACGGCATAGCTATAACTGTTGGTATTCTGGTCCTCATCTCAACTATCATGCTCGCTTCTTACGTCTGTGTTAGGGTCAAAGCTGGCGGTGGTGGTGGTAGCAGTGGTGGTTCAAACCGCCTCCACCACCAAAACTCAACCGGAGTTTCACCGGAACCAATTGTATTAGTGGGCCTAGACGGGCAAACAATAGACTCCTTCCCAAAGCTGATGGTAGGAGAGAGCAGACGACTGCCTGAGCCCAACAACGGCCCATGTCCGATATGCTTGACGGATTACCGCTCTAATGATACTGTACGATGCATGCCGGATTGCAACCACTGCTACCATCTTGATTGCATCGATGAGTGGCTTCGGATGAGTGCCACGTGTCCACTCTGCCGTAATTCTCCGGCTCCATCACAAACCACCACTCCTGTGGCTACACCTCTGTCGGAGTTGGTGCCGCTCGCCCTTCATTCCAGGTGATGAAACAATATTTTATTTTTAATTTTTTAAAATATTTTTGTTTTGTTATTATTATTTTATATTGACAAAATTAATTGTTTAAACTAATAATAAAGAGAGAGAGAGATAAGTAAAATAATAAGCTACTTAGAAGTTTGGTAATCTCATTTATGTTGGCATTGAATACACATCACTTGGCACTTGTACTGCATTGCTATTGATTTTTGGAAAATGCTTTTCATCCCGCTGAATTATTTCCACCCACAATTCCCGTATGAGGTGGTAACATCTCAAACTTGCACGTTTAAGAAACCCTTTTGAATGCGCAAGCTCCATATGCTCCCACCTCATTGGGGAATTGCACGCGGGATTAGCATTGCTTGTTGCTGATTAAAAAAAAAATAGTTCATTTTTTTTTGTGGGGTTCATATAGAGACAAAGAAATAGTTGATTTTTTTTTATGAGAATGTTCTTTTTCTGAGCATAGATCATTTTTACAAAAAATCAACTAATTCTAAAACTTATAACTCTATCAAAACTTGATTGTCAATTCAACGTTGAGGAAATCGCCTTTGCATTCAATAATGGACAGTTGTTAATCCAATTACTCTTTTGTGTGGTTTTAGAAATTTTAGAATGAGATAACTCTGGTAAAAGTTTTGGGTAGCTGCAAGTTTTTTTTTTCCACACTAACATCTTGTGAGATCTTCGTGTGGGTCACTTAAAGATCCCCCGACTGCCCTTGGGTGGTTGTACAAAAATGAGCACCAAGGCTCTTTAAACCATTTTCATATATATGTATATAAAGAATGGATCAGCTTACGGTCTTATATGAAGATGCTCATATAAGGTCTACATGAAGTTAATCTAAGGAATGAGTTTTGGTGAGGATGTTCTCCTCACAATGTAGATCATCTTCACAAAAAATCAGTCCATTCTAAAATTTCTAGCCCCACAAAAAGTTGATCGGAAGTTGATTAAAAATTTACGGTGAAAAATGAGAAAAAGAGTCAATTTTTTATTGGGTTAAAAATTTTAGAATTGACTAATTTTTGTTGAAGATGAACCATATGGTGAAGAGAACATTCTTCACCGTGTAAACTTCTAGCACCATCAAATATTAATTTAAAATTTACAATATTTATAGACCGTTAGTAATATTGCAAATTCAAAGTTTTAGAATTGACTGATTTGGGTGAGGATGTTTTTAGCCCTTACATAAATTTCATGTGGGACCCACATAGTATGTAAATATAACATGTACACGGATCCATTCTCATATATGATATATTAGATAATGGATCTACGTAGTGGATTTTGGCAAAAAAAAAAAACTCAAATTTTTTTTTTTTTTTAAAAGATTTAGCTTAAACAATACTTTTTGTTAGTTAAAAGATTAAAATTACTACAACTGCAGTGGTAAAGACGGTTGCAATGTGTGTAGAAATAAAATGCAGCGCAACCCTCTTTTAGCACCAACTCTTCAGGGTTGCAGATGCAGTGATTTTGGACTTAAGACTACTAAAAAGCGTAGGCTGGACTAATCCTAAAATTTAGATTTTTGCCCAAAATTCTTAGGGGTAATATATTAATGAGTTTATAATGGTTTGTGAGGCCTTCAGAGAAATAATTTAGGGTCTGGTTTTAAGTAGTCAAGATATTTTTCTCATCAAGTAGATTATTGATCATTACAAAATTCTACCTATTCTAAAACTTGTAACCCCATCCTCTATTGGGTGAACCTTAAAATAAATATAGCTAAATCACCATCATTTTTTCAGTGATTTCAAATGATGATGAGTTTACATGTTATAGAATGTGTTAATTTAAAGTTAGAATTATATATATGGACCTATTTTTATGTGTTATACTTATTATTATAAGCAATATATGTTGTAAAATTTTCCAAAATAGCTTTGGGTGGGTTTGTAGCTTTAACTCTTCTTTGGTTTAGTCCCACATTGCTTGGGAGACTTGGAATGTTGAGGTTTATAAGTGACTACACTTATTAGAGTTTATCTTTTAAGTGTTGGGTCCTCATTGGAATTGATAAGGTGGTGCAAAGCACCACCGCACACGCGCACTTGCACGTGCACGTGCGTGTGCGAAAGGGCGATTGGGCGTTTAGGGCGTATTGGGCGCTTTTGTGGCGCACTTTGCACTTCGCACGTGCGCATCGTCGCTAGGAGCTATTGGAGCCTTAATCTTTTCCAAAAATGAGATGGTGTCACTGTAGTATCGATACCAGCCAAAAGGAAGCCAACAGATGAGGCTAGTATCGATACTGACTAAGTCAGTATCGATACCTGCTGAAGGGGTGCGACTGGTAGTATCCAGTTCACGCCTGTATCGATACCCATTCAGTGGGTATCGATACCAAGGTGATCTGAAGTCGTTTTTTGAATGAGTATCGATACCCATTCAGTGGGTATCGATACCCCCTCGCACCAGTTCAGAAAAGTCACCATTTTCACTCCGAAATGGTGCTTCCAAGGCTATAAATACTTGGTTTGTTGGCCATTCTCAACACACTTCGAAATCCTAAGTAAACCAAAGCATAGTTAGAGTTTTTTTTGGCATTATCAGAGATCAAAAAGATTGTTCTTGAGTTGTGATCGAATCTTGCACATTCGAACTCACAAATCCTACGGTTAGACTCCATTGTATCCTGAAAACATATTTCGTATACCCTGGTGCAATTATAGGGGTGAAATATTGTTTGAAAGACAGCGTTTACGTGCCTTGGAGTTCTTGAATCGTTCAAGTTTTCTTTACTGTTCCTACAATATTTCCAACAATTTTCAAACAATATTTCACAAATGGAGGGAACAGTGTCTCAATCCATCCAAGTGATGAACCAGGACTTCACAAGGCTTGAAAGGTTCGATGGAGAAGACTTTACAAGGTGGCAAGAGAAGATGATGTTCTTCTTAACAACATTAAAGCTGTCTTACATTCTGGGCGAGAATCTTCAACCTATTCCTGACGAAACACCGGAAGATTCAACTGAACTGAAGATGGAGAGAATGAAGAGGAAAGAAGAAGAGTTCTTATGCCGTGGACACATTCTCAATGCACTTTCGAGCACCATCTATACGGCCCATCGACATATCCAAACTGCTAAAGAATTGTGGACTACCTTACAAGAGAAATACCGCATCGAAGAGGTTAGTAATCAGAAATTCTTGATCGGTAATTTCATGAGTTTTAAGATGACCGACGATAAGTCTATACTTGCGCAAGCGCATAGTTTTCTTAATATCGTCAGTGATCTTAAAGTGGCAGAAATCACTCTCCCTGTAGAGTTCTTGGTTGGAGTCATCATTGCATGTCTTCCAAAGTCATGGAATGGCTACAAGAAGAAACTCAAACATGATGAGAAGAAGTATACTATAGAATCCTTGCTGTATCACCTTCGTATAGAAGAAGATTCACGGAAACGTGAAGAAAAAACTGAGGATCTTTCTAAGGCAAACATGGTTGAGGATAACAAATCCAAGCATACCAATCTGAAGCCAAAGAATGACAGCAAGTTCAAGAACAAAAACAAGAATAAAAGGAATAAGGGAGATTGCTACTATTGTGGCAAACCCGGTCATTTTGCGAAGGATTGTCGCATCAAGAAGAAAAACTTGAAGAACCAAGCAAACATGACCGAAGAGGGAAACTTCATTGCAACGGTGTCAGAAGCACATAGTGTAAGCAACGACTCTGGTTGGTGGTTGGATACAGGAGCAACCATCCACATATGTAAGGATCGAAAGTTGTTCAAAACTTACGATCAAATCAGTGATGGACGTGAAGTAAAAATGGCAAACGATGTCCGCACTAAGGTCGTTGGTACTGGCTCCGTGGATCTCAAGTTTACGTCAGGGAAGACTCTTACTTTAATGGATGTTCTTCATGTTCCAGATATGACTAAGAACTTAGTCTCTGGTGATCTCCTTAATAAGAGAGGTTTCAAACTTGTGTATGAATCGGATAAGCTAGTCTTATCTAAGAATGGAGTTTTCGTGGGAAAGGGTTATTCTTGTAATGGGATGATTCAATTTAACTTAATCAATAAAGTTACTTCTGCTTATATTGTTGAGTCTCTTCCTTTGTGGCATGGTAGACTAGGACATGTGAACTATGGTTCTATAAAGAACATGTCTAACTTAGGATTAATTCCTAAATGTGTTTCCGATAATATTAGCAAATGTATAGCATGTGCACAATCTAAAATCCATAGACCTTCGTTTAAATCTGTTGAGAGATCTTCTGAACTTCTTGATTTAATACATACAGATGTATGTGACTTAAAGGAAACTTTAAGTCGTGGGGGTAACAAATACTTTGTTACATTCATCGATGATTTTTCTAGATATGCTTATGTATATCTTATAAAATCGAAAGATGAGGCTTTTGGAAAGTTCTTAATTTTCAAAGCAGAAGTTGAAAATCAACATAACAAGAAGATTAAAGCAGTAAGATCAGATAGGGGAGGAGAATATGATTCTACTGAAATCACTAAGTTCTGTGAAAATAATGGGATTATCCATCAGTTCACAGCACCCTATACACCTCAACAGAATGGGATTGCTGAACGCAAGAATAGAAGTTTGGTTAACATGTGTAATGCTATGTTGTTAAGTTCGGACCTTCCATTGAATTTATGGGGAGAAGCTATATTATCTGCATGTTACATTCTGAATAGAATTCCTAGAAAGAATTCTAATATTACTTCTTATGAGTTGTGGTTTAATCGGAAACCAAACTTGAGTCGTCTCAAAGTGTGGGGGTGTCTTGCTTATGTAAGAAAAACAGACCCAAAGAGACCTAAACTAGGTGACCGAACAGACAAATGTGTGTTTATAGGTTATTCTAGTAATAGTGTTTGTTATAGATTTCTAAATCTAGAATCGAACACTATTATAGAATCTGTGGATGTAGAATTTTTTGAGAACCTAACTAGAACTAATTCTAAACCTAAAAATTTAGAACAATTAGAGATCCACACAGACCAACCTCAAATTGGAAATGAACCTTTAAATATACATGTACCTGAACCGGTTCACGAACCAGTTCAAGAGGTTGAACCTAGAAGAAGTAAGAGGCAAAGGATAGATAAATCCTTTGGACCAGAATTTCTTATCTACCTTGTAGAAGGAGATAGAAATATGGTGAAAGAACATACAGAATATATTCTGAATGTTGAAGATGAACCATCTACATTCAATGAAGCCATGAGTTCCCGTGATGCTCTTTTCTGGAAAGAAGCAATCGACGATGAAATGAATTCCATCATGTACAACCAGACTTGGGTTCTTTCTGATCTTCCTCCAGGAGCAAAACCCATAGGTTGTAAGTGGATATTCAAGAAGAAGCTGAATGCAGATGGCTCTATTAACAAGTTCAAAGCAAGACTTGTAGCAAAAGGATTTACTCAAAGAAAAGGTATTGACTACTTTGACACATATGCACCTGTAGCTCGGATTTCATCTATTAGAGTTTTAATTTCTCTTGCATCGATCCATAACTTGGTTATCCATCAAATGGATGTAAAAACAGCCTTCCTAAATGGAGATTTGGAAGAAGAAATATATATGGAACAACCTGAAGGCTTTGTCCTTGCAGGGCAAGAACGTAAGGTGTGCAAATTAGTTAAGTCACTTTATGGCTTAAAGCAAGCACCTATGCAATGGCATGAGAAATTTGACAAGATAGTGTTATCTGCCGGTTTTAAAGTTAATGATGCTGACAAATGTATTTACTATAAAACTGATGATGATGCATGTGTATTTATATGTTTATATGTAGATGATATGCTTATCTTTGGGACTAATCTATTTTGTGTAGAGGAAACTAAAAAGTTTCTAGCTTCTAGTTTTGACATGAAAGACTTGGGAGAGGCTGATGTGATCCTAGGAATTAAAATTCTTAGAAGAAAGAATGGCTATGTTTTGACTCAAAATCACTACATAGAAAAGATACTTAACAAGTATAAGTATTGGGAAGATAAACCCGTATCTACTCCAGTAGACCCAAATGTCAAATTAGAAAAGAACACTGGGAGGTGTTTTGATCAGCTTAAATATGCTAGTGTTGTTGGGAGTCTTATGTATGCTATGCATTGCACAAGACCAGACATAGCATATGCTGTGGGATTGTTGTGTCGTTTCACAAGTAATCCAGGGAGAGAACACTGGAATGCTATCTCTAGAGTTCTCAGATATCTAAAAGGTACTATAAACTATGGTTTATATTACCAAGGTTATCCCGCTGTATTAGAAGGATATAGCGATGCAAGTTGGAACAATATTGAGTCCAAATCTAAATCCACAACAGGATGGATTTTCACTTTAGGTGGAGCTGCTGTATCTTGGGGATCCAAGAAACAGACTTGCATTTCTGACTCAACTATGTTAGCAGAAATGATAGCTTTGGCTGATGCTTGCAAAGAAGCAGAATGGTTAAGGAACCTTCTAGTGGATATACCACTTTGGAAGAAGCCTACTCCAGCAATCATGCTTAACTGTGATAGCCAAGCAACTTTGTATAGGGTGGCCAGCAAGACTTACAATGGTAAGTCAAGACATATAAGTCTAAGACACCAATATCTAAGGCAATTACTCAAGAATGGAGTAATCACGGTTGACTACGTTGAGTCAAACAAGAACCTAGCGGATCCATTAACAAAAGGTTTGTCTAGAGAGATGATCTCTAAAACTTCTAAGGGAATGGGACTTGTGTCTACAGAATTAAATCAATTACCTTTGATGGGAACCCAACCTATGTCTTGAAAAAGTCAAGGTTCAATGGGTACAAATAAGTCAATGAGTGACATTTTTAGAAAAATGTCAAATATGCTAAAATAGTTTGTTATGTTATTTTCTGTTTTTTTAAATAAAATAACGGCCGTTATAACCGTTATAACGGTAAAAAACAACTATAACAATATAATAGTATTATAGTGAAATAACATAACGGCATATGAGCGTTACCGTTATAACGGCCGTTATAAATCTTATAACGGACCGTTTTTAAACATTTGTTGTAACCACACTAGCATACTGTGCGTTATGTCAACTAATGTGACTGGAACATGTCAAACATCAGGATCCTATAATTTTACCCCACATCAGCTGCCACATGCATGAAAAGATTGCTCCAGTGGTCTAAAAATATGGTCCTCTTGCATTTACTCTTTCTTTTTATGAGGAATGTTAAATGCACCACTAGTCTGACGTGTAAGTTTACCAGCTGCCACAAGTTCAAAACAGGTCCAACTTTGAGTGTTATTTTGGACACCAATTCGCTGGGTACGTAGTTGACCAACACTAGTCATCATCCTGTCGTGAGAGTTTTTTTTTTTATTTGTTAGTGTTTGATGGTGCGAATTCAGCTATGAAATAAATGCATTTGAACAAGGACGCTGCTATTTGAACATTGAAACTAATGTTACAATTATAATACTGGGTTGTGGGGCCCACATGGTTACGTTTCAAGAGCTGAAATTTTGTGAGGTTGTTCTTTTCACTACGCAGATCATTCTCATAAAAAATCGACCTATTCTAAAACTTCTAACCCTATAAAAAATTGACTTTTTTTCTCACTATTCATTTCTCATCGTTAATTTTCAATCAACTTTCGATCAATTTTTTATGAAGTTAGAAGTTTTAGAATGGATTGATTTTTTGTGAGGATGATGTACATGGTGAAGAGGACAACCTCACAAAAGTTTCAACTCTTAAAGTGTAACTATATGGGCCCCACAACCCAATATTACAATTGTAACATTTGATCTCAATGTTCAAATAGCAGCGTCCTTTGAACAAAACAACACTCTTCGTAAGGTGTATACATTCAGCATCGCACTCCCATATAACAATCCTTTGATTTTACAATTCTCAAGTGGTGGATATATCCAAAGTATTAGTCACCCACCTTACAAATGGGTACTTTTATACTAATAGTTTGTTTGGGTGGTAGATTTTAAGTAGGGATTTTGTGGGGACTAGAGATTTGGTGGAACTAGTTAAAAATTAAGTTATAAATCTAACTAATTTTTTATTAAATCCCTGGTCCCCACAAAATTCCTACTTAAAATCTTTCATCCAAACAAACCATAAGCCTTTTGACAGTCGTAATTGTTTTGATATTAGTACACAATAACTGCCACATCATGGCAAAACAAATTTGGTCATAAAAAATGAACCAATTATGTGCACCACCTTCAACGAAATGCTATTTTGTGTACCCTCATTTAACGGAGGGTGCACATTCACTCATCTTTCATTGGTTAAGTGTTTTACGGTGTTAATGCACTTATTTCATGGCTCAATTCACACCGTCAAATACTTAAACCAATAAAAATGAAGGTAACGTGCACACTGGGTGCACAAAATAGCTCTCCCTTCAAAGTGGGTTCTTAATACCGTTTATCACCCAATCATGGGTGTATTTGAACGTTCAGCATGTAACGGCTGGATGAGGGACGTATTGTTCACCCTCGTTCAACATGGTGCACAAAATAGCACTGAGTCGTGAAACGTATGGTCTTGGTTTTAATCGTGTTGCCTGGCCGTGGCTGAGAAAGACTAATAATTGTTGTGCTATGACAATGGTTAATGAAGAGATCGAGTGGTCCAAAATCGTAATTAGTTGTTTCCATTTATTTTCCAAACCATCCCTGTGTTTGGAAGATTAAGAAAAATACCCTTTGAGATTCCTAAAATTTACAGAATATGAGTGACATATCTATTTACAGAATATGAGATAAAGCTTTCTCTCTCACAGCCTAGAAAATGAGAAATATGGAGAGTCTTGGTATCATGACCTAGGTTAGAAAGCAGGTAATTAAAAGATTCTTATATGACTTTTTTACATTGATTGATTCCCTGTTGGAAAACTTGCGATGAAAAATGATGCAAATCCACAATAAAAACACATAATAGTAAAAGAAAATAAAAATAGATCAATGTAAGTATTGAATACTTTGTCCTTAAGATAATATTCACCCCTCACAGGAACTGAACGGTCTCACACCGGTGAACTGTCCCCTAAGATACAAGGATCTTACCTTCTTAAAGTAGCAACACTCGAAAACTCCAAGAAGCAGCAAATCAATTCTTGTGATGAACTTTCTTTAGAATGGAAAGACTAAATGCAACAATATAAAAGTGCAGAGATAAACTTTTGATGTGTCAAAATTAGAATCCAAGTGGGTTTATTTATAGATTTAATTGTGACTGTTAGGGGAGACACCATGACTATTAGTAGAGACACCAAGTTCCTAATAGTCACAAAACTTTATTTGAATTTATTTAAATTCTTAACAGTTACACCTTCTCTAATTAAATAAAGAGAGTGGATATATGGCCCCGCTTATACAGCCCAAAGTTGTCCTCTTCATCCTGGCCGAAGCTTTTAAGTTACGTGGACGGTCAGATATACTGTGACGTGGCGAGCTAAATGCAACAACTGAGCCGACTTCACATCTTGGCTGGGCCATAAGTTTTTTTTTTTAAAGAAGAATGCTAACATCAAACTTTTTTCTTTCTCTCTCCATGACCGTAATGGCATAATCCTTCCAGAGGCAATTTTTTTTCCCAAAAAAACCCAAACCAAGAGATTTGTAGTTGAACGAGATGTGGAATCGAAGGGAGCTTAACTGAGTTGTTTCTCGCCAAAGGCTGGAGTTGAACGGAGCTATTTCTTTGCACGAAATCCCAGTATGAATTGTGAGATACTCCCTACCATTGATAAAATCAACATCAAGATCGAACCCTAGTCACTAAAACCATATCTTCGCCATCCTCACAAAATGGTCCAAAACAACAACAAAATCTGAGGAACAAAACCAGCGAGGGCATACGTGAACAACTTGAATCTCGATCGTCCATTTAAGTTGTTAAAATCCTAAACCCTAATGCAATAAATCTAACGAATGAAAAGAAAGGAAAAAATGATCAACTGAAAAAAACGAACCGCCGACGAAGCGAGATCGTAGATGAAAGGAGAGAGAGAGAGAGATGAGAGAGAAGATAGGAGAGCAAGAGAAGGATAGTTCACGTACCTTGGTGCAGATGACCGCCAGCGACGGATCTGCATCACCTAGCTACCGTCTCAGATGGACAGTATGGCGAACTGACTATTTTGAAAGGATTTGTTGTTTTAGGGGTTTTGATCTGAACCTTCGGATCATTTCTTTTTTAATGGAATCTATTGATACGGTCAGAATTTTCTTAAACACCCTTTGGATTTTAATTTAACAAAATTAAAATAAAAAATTTGTTGATGAGATCCATGGTAGGTCACCGAAGTGGGTTCGGATTTTGAAGACTGGAGAACCCAAATCAACGTACACCAACTCAAACAAGAGCATTAGGAACACAATTCTCCCACTATTAGTGCTGCTTGCCGTTGGATCTCGCCGGTCACTCGATCTACCCTGAACTTATCGTCTAGGGTTTCTATAGTGGTGGTTTTTTCTAAAATGAAAGAAATAGAAGAGAAAAGATTTGTTGTTTTGAAACAAGGATTTTAATCCCAACCGAGCCAAGCCGTGAAGTGGGCTCAATTGTTGAACTTGGCTCACTACGCCATAGTACATCCAACCGTCTGCGTAACTTAAAAACATCGATCAGGATGATGAGGACAGCTTTGGGTTGTATAAGCGGGGCCATATATCCACTTGATTGTTTAATTTTTATTCACATTTTAATGGGCTCACAAACCCAGTGCTTCTAACGGTCCCCACATGAATGAAAATTAGTTAAAATGCACATGAACAAGTAGACACACGAGAGAGTACAGATGGAAAGTTACTGCATCGGAGTTAGGTAGATTTTGACCTTGAATCTTCCTTAGTGAATAACTATTAATTTTACTGGCTAATCAATGAACATGATGTCTTGAACTGTTCAGAATTTGGTGTAAACCAATACAATTACATTCACACAGTACCCCTCCATATAAAATTGGTTCTACCGTTGTGTAAATTTCGGCCTTGAACAATTTTTAAATTTATAAGTGCTTCAAAGAATTCAGACTAATAAAATTATCATCGACCCCAATTCTATACTGACATAGATAATGTCTTATTAAGAGTACACTGTAGTAATCTACTTGTAAATACAAGTTCTAGGTATCCTTAAAAATAATATGCTAATTCTAAACAATTGTTGCAGGCAACACTGTTGCATCATAGGAATGGGTATGAGAGATAATTACTGTTATCGTAATCACCGGTATAACTAGAAAACAACTGTCAAGGAGCGTCTATGCACGTCCACTAGGTTCTATAAGGCTGCAAGCCTATACATACTTTTAATACAGATGGAAAGAAGATCTTCAATCCTTTCTGTTGTAAACCATATCTAAATAAATCTCTCCGTTACTTTCTCTCTTTAGATTTTACGCTTTCTCTCTCTAGAACTTCTCTTTTTTTCTTTTACAAACCCTAATAGAAATCAAGAACTACAGTGGGCATTTGTGGGAATCAAAATCAAAGTTTATAATCTCAGGTGATTGACTCCAGACCTAATAATTCCAAATAGATCTCAGGAAAAATCAGTATGGATAAGAGAAAAATCTATAATCAGAGGAAAAATCTGCAAAAGAATAAAAAACAGAGTCTTATAGATAAATCAGATCTTCATAAAGTAGAGGTTGAACAAGATCAAGAGCAAAATCAACTTTCTACAGAAGAAAACATGACTATGCTGGAAGAACATGTCGATTTGCTAGAAATAATGGCAAATTGTAAAGAAAATACAAATATGATGTTGGGGTTTATGCCCTAAAACAATTTAAATTAACAACATTGATAAATTATATTTATTAATGAGCATGATATTACTTTATTCATATGATGGATTAAGGG
>MVGT01001483.1:141019-168501 GCA_002174775.1 Macleaya cordata | reverse complement strand
TTTTTTTTTTTTTTAGAAAAACTCTAGTAAGGTATACTATATGTGTTCCATGCGAATTTCTAATACATGTGCTAAATTTTATTTTAAATCACTATCCAAATAGGCATATGTATAAATTCTACATACTAAAATTTTAGGGTATTACAAGTAGGAACAACCTCAGGGTAGTGCTTATGCTGTAGTTCCTAGGGATGCGAGAGCGCCATAGGGAATGGTGGAAGGTACCTAATTCACACTTGGCCTGGTCGAATCCTTTTTGATTTTGGAGCTTTATATTCTTTTAGATCTCGTATGTTCTTGGACACCTTAACACTTAGGCTAGAAAAGTGTGATTACCCTTTTCTCTATTATGTCACCTATGGGAAGGACAGTACCAGTAGAACTAGTTTACAAGGGATGTATTATTAGTTTCGAAAAACTAGACTTCGCCTCAGAACTTTTTGTGTTAGGTTTAGAGGGCTTTGATGTTATACTAGGCATGGATTGACTTACTGCATACCATGCGAGGTTGGATTGTTATGCTAAAATAGTGACCAGTGTTTTAAAAACTAGACCGGACCGGCCAGTTTAACCGGTGACCCAGTCAAAATTTCAGTTTCGGCTCACACTGGCCCATCATTTTTATTAAAAACTGGCTTTTTCCATTTGAACCGATCGACCCAGCCGGTTGAACTAGATAACCAGATGACCCACCCGAGTTATAAACTGGGTTTTTAAACTTTTCATTTTAGCAAAATGGTACTTGGTAAGTTTTGAACCTAGGACGTTTTGAGTGTTTCCATCAATACCATTCCAACTACAATCAGTTTGTTGTTATTTGGCTGTTATAATTATATCTAACATGTATTTATGGTTTTAGCATTTTTTCAAAAACGTTGAGTTTTGAACACAAGACCTAGAAGTGTTTTATGAGCGAACTTACCAAGTGTGCAATCCATAAATATTTTTATTATTATATGAATAGAGTTTAACTTAACCCACTGGTCAACCCAGATTGACCCAACCCCTTAGCTTCTCTAGTTCGATTACTGGTCCAGTTTTTAAAACATTGACGATTACATTTTCCATTCCACAGAAAACAAAAGGATGTGGTCTTGAAAGGACATACCTTTGCTTTGGGGATATGTTACTACACCAGAAATCACTATTTTTGACACTTTAATGATGTAGAAATCGACTAAACGAATTCGTCAATTGGTTTTTGACAGACCTAAACTATTAAATTCTACCAAAACCTCTAAAATAATTTTGCGGACCCTTTTTAATAGAACAAAAACGTCGAATTCCACCAAATTTACAGCGCCAATTATTTTCACTTAATCGCGCCCTCGACTCTCTCTCTCTCTCTCTCTCTCTCTCTCTCTTTTCAAAACTCATGAGCTCTCTGGCCCATTCTACTTTTTATATCCCGCACAAACCAACCTCGGTCCCTCATTTCCCTATTCAAAGCTTCTAATGAAACTAGGGTTTCTACTTTATATTCGTCCTAAATCTATCTGCTTTTTCTGTTTTCCTCAATCAAAGCTTCTGAAAAAACTAGGGTTTCTAAAAAAGGGGTTTTTCAAGGAAGATTTGCAGGTTGGAGTTAACATTTGCAAGGGTTTCTTACTCCTACTCTCTATCAGCTCTTATAGGAATCTAGTTTTCTAAGGTTTTTTGTTGCAGGTTGCAGACGAATTTTGAAGGTGTTTCCAAGAAAGCATGTGTTATGTGACTAATTTTAATATTACTTTTGTATTTATTTAATTATTGTAGAAATTAGAATTTGTTAGTTTTATTTTTTAAGTGTAACCGTGTAGTATGAGTAGTTGCTATTTTTTAGGGATAATAGGTTTAAGATATTTTAGTTGATTTAGTGAAGTAGTAGTTTGTTAGTAGTGGGAGTCTTGCACCTATTTTGGTGCTATTCTTTATACGTGGGAAGTGGTGTAGTATTTCACAACTCTATTTAAAGGGTTAAAAGATAAATAAATAAGGAGGAAGAAGAATATTTATTTGGAACACTGATGTGTTATTGGGAGTAAGATTACACTCGAAGTAATCAAATGGAGGTTTGGATTTCCTCGAATTAATCCAATTATCCAATTAGTTTGGAGTTCGTAACAGCATGTTGGTTAAAGTTGATTTTTTTAAGGAAGGATTGCAGGTTAGAGTCGATTTTGGTGTGGTTCAAGATTGAAGTGGTTCAGGTTAGGATGTCGATCTAGGTTTTTTTTTATTCTCTTAATTTGGAGGGATTGCAGGTTGGAGTCTATTTTTGGTGTTATTCTAGATTGATGTGATTCGGGTTAGGATGTCGATCTAGTTTTTTTTCTCTTATCTCTTTAATTAATTTAATTATATGGGTATCCTTTCTTCCATTTTCAGCTTTGTTCATATATTTTGCCGTTAATTAAGAGTAATAGCAAGTTAGATTTGTAGGTAGTAAACTAGTTACTATGACCTATTTCATTAAAGCTTGTTTAGGCTGCAAAAAGTAGGACCAGGATCTTAAATTATGCCTTAGTTATATTCTCTATTTCTTTCTATTTTGAATCTGGTGTTAATAGGCTAGCTAGAATCGAAGGGTTTTTTAATCTGGTGCCCTTAATGTAGATTTTTGCTCGTAATTAACTTATAATTGATTTATATGCATAATGTGTGTTCGTTTTTTCTGCTTTGGATATGCCTCAATGTCTTGGAAGTTCTTGAAGATCTCAAAAAGTTTCTCTAACTGATCTAGTTCTAGTGCTTGGTGGAAAATCAGCGAGAACTAAAACATTAGTATGGGTATGGTTTCTTGCTAAGATCAATACAGAAATAAACCATAAACCCTATGTAGGTTGACCCAAAGATAAGTTCTACTTACATGTCTTGTAAGATTCACTTTAGACGCAATATAGTTGGACAACTGAGTATTAAATTTATAATAAAACAGCAGCACTGCAGATTACTGCCTTGGCAATGAACGTTTTTTGTGGTCTGTCACTTGTTAGAGGCAAAAAAATAATCACCATCTTAAAATGGCTTATATTGCTTGGATGCATTGTTCATACTCTTTTCATCGTCTCTTCTAATATAACATAGGAAGCATAATATTTGTTATCATCCTATTAATATAATTCATTCTTTTTTCATCTCTTTGAATATACATTCTTAATTTTGTATGGTTCCAACACCACTAGAAAACATAAATAAGTGTATGCATTGCCTGGACATAGTTGAAGCTAATGGAGCTTTTCATATTTTTAAAATATATGCCTACTTAACACCTTTAGGCAATAAACTAGGAAATTACTTATCATCCCTATCAATTTTATGGAATTTATCTTGCCAAATTTATTTTTGATTCTCAAATTGATGAGCTAGGAACGGGGTTTATTGGTTTTAGTTCAGTTAATGTTTGAACACAAAATTCTTTTATTAAAGTATGTCTCTAGTAACCTTATTGTCCGTCAAATTAGTAAATCTTTATTGTTTTATTTTGTAGATGGGTTCATTATACTCTCTTGATGAATTTTTGCAGACCAACAAAAAAGCTTAAATCATTTGTAGTTCAACACTAGTAAAAGGTATACATCCTTCCCTAGAACATTTTTCTTTTTACTATTGCAAAGAAGTTTACTGTACAACCACTTATAAAAGTAGGCAATGAAGTGCTATAGGTTTTAATTTAATGTTCAGGTTCTAAAAGTTTCCTACATATTTAGTTTAGATTCTCAAGACTTGTGAGGTTATGATAGCTTTAATAGTACATATGTTGATTTAATTTGTTCTTCTATTTAGTTCATGCTGATTATCAATTGTCACAGAGGCAAAAACTACTATGCATTATATTGATGAAACCTGATGTTGGAACTTGTATTAAGGTAATCAAAACACTTATTAATAGGGTATCTACTGGGAAGGTGAATAAATGATAAGTCGCTTATTTCTGAAATACTTTTCTTTGCTTTTGGAATTTTATTTGAATTACATGTAACTTTGTAGATATATGTCGAAGTAGGCTGACTTGATGTAGGAAATTGCTGAGTAGTGTTAACAAAGTATAGCCATTTCTTAGTTCTACCTGGTCCCAACTCTTATATGCTTATTTTTCTTGTACAATTATAAAATAAAGCAAATGATTCTGCTAGATGCAAGGGATGGTCTTCTACAACCTGTAATAGGGACATTCTATTATCATTCTCCACCATCCAAGTATGAAACTGAGTGTCATTTTAGGTGCTGAATTATATTAATTCCTTATTTCTTTTTTCTGACTTTTAAGCAATTCAGCACGCACAGCAGAGTAATGTAATTTTAGTCTGCTACCTCAAATATTACAAGCATTAAATTCTTGTTTTGGGAATGTTGGATCACAATCTTGTGTCAGGCATGACAATCGTTATTTTTAGTATAGCAGAAATATTTAGACTGTTAATTGTAAGTTGTTGCAGCTTAATTATTATGCTATGGTCTTTTTGTTGTAAAACTTACTCGAAGCTCCCTTTGCAGCAAGTTACTAGAGTGAAAGTCCATCTTTAAATAGCCTCTAGACATGTCACTAGACATGTCAACCAGACATGCCTATTCCTAATATTATCAAGATATTGATTCTTTCTTTTAGTCAATAACATCAATAATGCAAAATAGGTGTCTTTGTGTGATAGCCTATAATACAAATGAGGAACATCTTCAAATCTGCACAATAGAATGTTACTAAAGATCCAGTACCCAAATTAATTATTTCACAAGGACATATGATTTGCTCTATAGTGCAGGAATCATCAACTTCAACTATTAAGTAATTACTAAGGTCTTGCCCTGTCCTATGTTTCATTTATCTTCAGATATATGTTGCAGAAAATTAAACCTCTCTAACCTGTTCTCTTTGTTTTTATTATTTACATTATTTTCTTTAGGTTGGATATGCGTTTTGAGCTTGCTAGACAGTACGCTAAAGATGGGCCTGATCAGGTAAGAATCTTTTTTGTAGTTCTAGAGATCTTGGGCCAGAGAACTAGAAACATACTCAACTAACTCAGTAGCAGGACGCAGCCTAGCTAAATAATTTGCAGCTTTATTAGTCTCTCGATAGATATGGATGATCCTAAACTTCTCAATTCATTGCACATAACGTTGTATACGATTCCAGATGCCAATAGCCTGCCAAGGTGCTCACTTTATATGCTAAACAAAATCTTGAAGATGGAGTACACATACAATTTGGTGGTTTCTTCTTCTTTAATTTAGTCGTTGCTCGACATTTTTCTAGTTTACCGAATTTCAGACTTGCATACTGTTTAGTCCCTGTGCATTTATTTTTGTAATTTAGCAATTTAGATGTCATTCAAAAGACTGCTATGTTGTAGACCAAATAAATAGGTGTTGTTAATGTTATGATATTGATTTAGCTTGTAACATATTTATGCTTATCCTTATATCTCTTTAGCGATCTTTTTAGATAGTTTTTGAGTCTTATTTGTTTCTTCTTTTTCTCAGGTTTTGACTTCGATAACACAACCCATATTCAGAAACGATGGAAGAAAGACTGCCAGATTTGCTCAAGCTATGCACAAGCTTCCAAGACTAATACTGTAGAAGAAGATAATAGCAAGCAATGTAAACTTTTAGAAAAGGGTGTATTTATAATTAGACTTTTTGTAAATTTTTTATATTCTTTCGTGTAAAATACACAATCCAATGTAAATTTTTATTAATTAATGAAATATCAATTTTTCCCTATAATTTTGTGATTGAAACTTTATTACATGCCGAATTTACAAAAAAATGCAAAAGAGAAAAAAAATGAAATACTATTAATTATTATTTTTTGCAATGGGGAATTTTACAAGATTTTTGACTAGTATTATCTGTCGTTCACGTTTTGACGGGCGAAAATAGTCGATTTAAAAAATAGTATATTAACAGTCTAAAACAGTCGTTTTGTTTTTGACTACATATTTTTTGACAGACCCTTCGACAGACGAAAACTGTCAAAAATAACGATTTTCGACTGTTTTCATCCGTTAAAAAATGATATTTCTGGCGTAGTTGAAATATTCGGTTGAAGATAGAGAGCTTGAATCGATTCCTATAGTGCGCGAATACCGCGATGTATCTGGCCAGGTCCCAGGATTACCACCTCTTAGAGAGATAGACTTCTGCTTGGAGCTGGTTCTGGGCACAAAATCGATTTCTAAGATACCTTATCAGATGGGTCCAATTGAGATCAAAGAATTGAAGAACCAGATAGACTAGTTACTGGCTCAGGGTTTCATACGTCGTAGTTCGTCACCTTTGGGTGCACCTGCTCTAAAAGATGGGTCCATGAGACTATGTATAGAGTACCGAAAACTGAACAAGGTTACGGTTAGGAATAAATATCCTTTGCCTAAGATAGATGACCTGTTTTATCAGCTTAAGAGAGCACAATGGTTCTTTAAGATTGACTAAGGTCAGGTTGTCATCAGCTTAGAGTCCGAGAGCAAGACATACCTAAGACAGTATTTCTGACAAGATATGGGTTTTTTGAGTTCTTGGTAATGCCGTTTAGGCTTACTAATGCACCAATCGTGTTTATGGATCTGATGAATCGGGTTTTCAGAGACTTCTTGTATCAGTTTGTGATCGTCTTCATTTATGACATCTTGATATACTTTAAGACACAAGAGGACCATGAAATTCATTTGCGTAGAGTACTTCAGACTCTACGAGAGCACCAGTTGTATGCTAAATTCGAGAAATACGAATTCCGGCAACATGAGGTGAAGTTCTTAGGACACGTAGTGTCAGGAGTGGGAGTGATAGTGGATCTTTCCAAGGTTTAGGTTGTACTGGAGTTGCGGTAACCCACTACAATGACAGAGGTTCAGAGTTTCCTAGGTTTGGCTGGGTACTACAGGCGGTTCATCGAAGGATTTTCACATATCGCAGGTCCTTTGACTAGTCAAACTAAGAAGGATGTTCCTTTCATGTGGGATGACAAGTGTGAGGATCGACCCACACAAACCCAAATCCCATAGAAATATTTCCTTGCATAAAATATAGAAAATTTTGCCAATTTTAGAGGGAGATTTATTTCTAATTACTTAATGAACAATGGGGACATCTGAACCATTGGATTTACTAGTGGGACACATGTTTGCATCGTAATAGGTCTCCACATATTTTTGGTAAGTTAAAATACACATGATGATATCCTTTTGATATGGATCGATCACACCAAGTTGTAGGTGTCGATCTCTCTATATGGTCATGATGCCAATCTTTTATTCCACTATTAATTCTAAGTATTTAGTTAGCTAAATATTCTAATAATTGTAGTTTTAAATAATGGAAGTTTCTTATGAATTAGAAACTATATGAACCATTGGATGAGGACCAACTAATCACCACCATCCATGTTCATAAAACCCCAGCTGACTAGGCCTTATTGAAAATGATCCCACCCTGCCATAACTACTAACAGTACTACCTTTTTGGTTAATAAAAATATTTAACAAAAGTGGGAGACTAGATTTTTAGAAATTCCTAAAGATAGAGTATATCTAAGAGAGAGAGAGGGAGGATCAACTATAACATAGCCTATCGATCCCTCCTTCCTCTCCTTTGTGTGTGTTTTGGCTTCAAAAAAAAAAGACAAAAAGAGAAAGGGGCATCCCAAGTTTAGGGCTCCCTTGGTGTTTGTTCTTCTTCATCAAACCTAAGAAAAGACTCTAAGGATTAAGGCTCTAGAAGAAGGAGAAGGAGTTGGTGGTTTAATCTTCACCTAATAAGATTTTTCGATTAAAAAGGTAGGGGAAAAACGCAGGTCACTTGTAAGTGGTATTTTACCTTGTTATGTTTTGTTTAATGCTTGTTCATGAAGGATTTTCCATGAACCAAATTGCTTAAGGAGTTTAATACTATGTTTTATTTTTCATGATGCTTTTCTATAAAAATGCAGGCTATAAATCAATGCATAATGAAGTTCTAATAAGAAAAGTATTAGATGGCTACTTGTAGCGTTGTGATTTGATGGGCAATCCCAAATCATATCCACCAAAGTGTCATATTCCTACAGAAGATCGTACGACGTGCGATA
Source organism: Macleaya cordata (assembly GCA_002174775.1). Lineage (NCBI taxonomy): Eukaryota > Viridiplantae > Streptophyta > Magnoliopsida > Ranunculales > Papaveraceae > Macleaya > Macleaya cordata. Next base: position 160,454 of record MVGT01001483.1, on the reverse strand, counting down.
GATAAAAATCTACGGATTTAAAAAACATAAACATGTATGGTGAAATCGGTGAAGTATGTTGCTGTTTTTAGTTATTTTTCCATGTATTATTTTATATGCTTGTGAAAGATTGTTCAATGGTTCCCCTACTGAGCATAGGCTCACGCCCTTTTTGCTCCATCTTTCACAGATAAGTGAAAGGAGCACAGTTGAGTGGATTTTTAGCAATGTGCTCGTGGAGAGGAAGACCAGGTAGGTCTTCTTAGTTCTTTTATTACTCTTATAAACTTGAATAAAGGTGTGATTGATACTTGGACATGCCGGGATGATTTCATGGTATGATTTGTTAAATTTTGGATTTAAAACAGTGTGCTGGGTTTATGACCAATAGTTAGATTTTAGATCATCGTTATTAAGGTTTTATATTTCAGATTAGGAATCTGCTTATACCATCGATTTGTGAGATCCAGAGGAGTTTGGTGTAAACGTTAAAATGATTTTATGATATGTTTAGGTCAAGTTTTCTGATTTTAAAAAATAGGTGATGTGTATTGAAGTTTGTTGATAGTTAACGCTTAGGCTAGAATTCGCTCATTTTTTGGGTTAATCTTTTTGGAACTGTACTTGGTTCAAAACACATAATTGTGTGGCTCTGAGTATAGTTTCACAACATTTAACGGATTATTTTTTTGATATACAGACGGTAAACTATAATTTTTTGAGTGAACGTTATACAGTAATACTCAGTCTGTACATGTTTCACTTAACCCATTATTTCATACAATTTCGTTCGTATTAAAAATATTTTCAAAATATTACACGAGAGTGCATTTAATCATGAACATATCCATATATGGCACATCTATTTTGGATAAGTAATGAGTGACGAAGTTGCCTGCATATTCTAGAAATCCTAACGGTTACTGATGTTAGCCTTATGAACACTTAGGGATCATGGACCCTAAGTTCCCTAATCTGACCTTGAGACTTGTTCAACCCCTTTTGACCGAGACTAACACTATGTGATCTCAACCATGTGTTGATTTAAAAGTAGACCCTAGTAGGTAATTTGACCTGGACCCAAGACCCGTTAATTGGACTCAAATGGATTGAGCCCAAATGAGTTGGCCCAAAATACCTTTCAAAACTGCCCAAATAACGTTCCGGGCTTTGGTTATTTATACCAAAGTGGGGCGTAAATGCACCCAAAAGTGCAGGATGTTAGATTGATGGTATTAAGATAGCTGATTTACCTACCGAGTTTCTCACCTAATTTATTCTCGTGGTTTTTACAACTAGATGCTTTTAGAGCTGCAGTGAGGTGCTATACTTAGCTAGGGACTTCTACATTTTTGTGTTGATGTAGATTTCCCTCTTGTTTGTCTTTGTGGACAATTTACTACGTCTACTTATGCTTGAAGGCTTGGGTTGTGAGCTTTATGCTACTTTAGTTTGTATATGAATAATTTTTGCTACTTTATATTTTTCTCACTATATATACGTATGACATGAACAACAAATATAATTATATATCATATCACAGATAAATCTATAACAAGTGAAACATTAAATGGAATAGTTTTTGCAGGTGACATAGAGATGGAATAAATTTAGACAATGATCTCTTGACAGGTGACTCCTGGTCCCATGTTGGGACTTATGTTAAAAAAAATGGGTGGCATTTTTGTGCATACATTTAATTTCTTTATTTCCGCTGCATATATTATTGCATGCATTGTGTTTATCATGTGTGCTTAGCTCCAGTTTACAGATGAGACTATGTCGGATTTGAGTCTCTTTGTAGACTGATGGTAATGTCCTGTGTTTTGGGGTACGGAGCGTTACTAATGGTATCAGAGTATTGTTAGCTCTGAGTAGATCGAATAACAAGATAAAAGCCACCAAGATTAGCAAAATATTTTAAAAGTTTGAAGAAGTAAATGAATTAAAAGACACCAAGATACTAAAAGACATATGTCTACAATATATTCTTAACTTTTGTTTTATTAATTTCATGATTTTATCAATTTTTACATTTTCTTAATATTTTTTAGTGTGATGGTGATGCCTAAACCTTGCTTACACCTCTTCGTATATGTGTGGATTGCACAATTTTTGTGAGTTTTGTAAAGTTTTTGCTTTCATGGTAAGGGTGAAGGTAGGCTTGTTGGTGATTCAACATTCAGGAGTTTTAAAAGAATTTAAGTATTGATTCATCACCCCAATGAAGTTACTGGCAGTTACTCATGTTATAGCTTTTTTTTAAGGACTACAAAAAAATATTAACAATATGCTACATCTTCCTTTCTATAAAAACTTGATGCAAGTAACATATCTAATCTTACAAGCATGCATGACTTAACATTATGAATTTTTTATTAATAACTTAAAAATATCAAAATAATTATTTTTAGGGCATATCCTCACAGAGGGAATTTATGAAGGCATGCATGGAGAAATTGTTCATAACAAACTTAGAAGAGGAAGTTGAGCAAGATTAGGTAAATCAGGATGCAAGTATGTTTTATACTTGTCTGATTCATGAAGAGGCAATATTTAGTCATGCAAAGTTAATATGACCTATTAAGGGTCATGATTCGATTTTATCGGTATATTTTGTGGAGACTAACCACTTTGTAAGTGCAGATGCTAGTTAATCATGATTATCAGAAGTTTGAGTGAAGGACGACCCCCGTTTGATGGGGAAGAAGGTTTATGGTCCCCAGCAAGTTCCATTATACCATGTCATATTTTAAAATCCAAAAGAATAAAAAAAATTTAAAAACCCCAAAAATTTGAAAAAAAAGGATTTTATTTCTTAGATTGGAAAAATATTTTTGAAAAAGATGTACTTGGCTTCAGCGTGGTAGATGACAATAATGATGAACCGAATTCTGACGATGAGGAAATGATCAACAAGGACCCACCGTATTAGATCTTCGAGTCGTGGGAACGCCGTGAGAAGAAGCCTATGCCAGTAGAAGAAGAAATAGAGTCGATAAACTTGAATTCAGAAGATCAACCCAGATGGTTAAAATCGGGATCACATTTCTATTAGAAGAAATGAAGGCTATGATTGAATTGTTGACTCAGTATAAGGATATTTTAGCGAGGTCATATGCAGACATGCCGGGACTAGATACATATATAATAGTGCACCGGCTACCAAATATGAAGCCAGTCAAACAAAAGTTACTAAGGTTGATACCAGAATAGAAATTGAAGATAAAAGAAGAAATTGTCAAACAATTTGAAACAGGTTTCCTTATGGTCACAAATTATCCAAATGGCTAATATTATACTCGTTTCGAAGGAAGATGGCAAAGTTCGGATGTGCATAGACTATCAAAACCTCAACAAAGCAAGCCCCAAGGATGACTTTCTTCTTCTACATATCGATATTCTAGTTAACAATTCAGTGGGACATAGATTGTTATCTTTTAAGGATGGATTTTCAGGTTATAATCAAATCAAGATAACAGAAGAAGACATTGAGAAGACATCTTTCATCACGCCTTGGGGCACTTTCTACTTCAAAGTTAATGCCATTCGGCCTAAAAATGTTGGAGCAATATATCAAAGGACAATGACGACTCTCTTCCACGATATGATGCACAAAGAATTAGATGCATAAGAGGAGAGAGAAAATCATCCAGTGGATCTCTAAAAGACACTTAAGTAACTTAGGAATGTTGGTTAGTTGGTGCTTGAGGAAACAATGATAGTCCATGAAGATTGTACATCATCAAGAGGATTCTTCCAGGATTTGATGTCCAGCTGATAAATTTAAATGGTGAAGACCATTTGTGGCCGATGAAGGCTGATCAACTTAAGACATACTATATGTGAAGCCACTTAACTCTTAAATAAGGGACAATGATCGCTGACAGAGATTCACAAAGAAAGGCCATCTTTGGCAGTCAGTTTCTTTAAAAAGAACCAATGAACATACTTCATCCCTAGTCTCCACTTTTGAGGTAAACCTTTCAGTTGTACTGAAAATGCATAACTCTCTATCCCACTCAGAAAAAATTAGCACAACTTCATACAAAATCCATGGTGAAATGAAATAAAAGTTTGGGTTAAATATCCAAACTAGGGAAAAATAATTCCCTGAAAAATCGTTTGAAGACCCAAAAAAAAAAACAAAAAGAGAAAAGAAAGAAATCAATAGTGTAAAATCAATAGAGATATCAAAATATCAAAACTTGGGGTAAAACAAAAATTCATTTAGAAATCTCAAAAAGAAAAAAACCCTGAAAACTTTAGTTCCTATGGATGTTGTGTCATTATAAAAAATGAGAGATAAAGCCCTGAAAAATATCATAAAGTCAAAGTGGGCCCTTTTACCATCCTTTCAAGCTAGACCTAAGACCTATACAACCTATGAAAGTCCTCTATTAATCATGTGAACAACAAACGTCCTAAATTAAGGAGAGTGGTGAATCTAAAAACAAAAGAAAGAAAGAAATTGTAGTGAAAAAAAAGACTTAGGAAAACATGGTCAGCATTTGAACGTCTTAATTCCAGAGTGGTTGTGCACGTGTTGCATGTGTTCCTAACATTAAGCTTGTTCCTTATACTGAATTTCCTTTATGTAGCAGAAATTACCATAAATCCATACGAAATATAAATGATGGACAAAAAATAAAATGATAAGACCCACAAAATACAAAGAAAAAAAAACCAGATTATATAAAAAAAAAAGAACAGAAAAGAAAGAAGCCAAGATGAATAAAATTCATAATAAGAAAGAAAAAGCAAAAATTGGACTTCAGTCTTACTTTTTTGGCTACATTTTGCGTTTTGTCCTAGTTTTTTTGGTATATAAAAGAGTTCACATACTTGTATTTCAGGACAAATTGGAATGGCAAGAGCAAGTACTTATCGAGATAAATAGTAAGACCTTATGCGCACTACAAAAAAAGAGGCTTTTAGCGACGGTAAAAAACCGTCGTTAAAGCTCTAAAACCGTCGCAAATAATTATTTGCGATGGCATAGATTCCATCTTATAAGCCGCCGTCGGCGATACTATTTGCGACGGTTTTATTGCTTATTAACGACGGTCGGTCCGTCACAAAAAATCATTAAATAAGATGACACTTGGCCCTTTTTCTACGGTAAAAAGTCGTCGTCAATGGCAAAGAACCGTCGCAAAAAGTCAAATATAATTGCTACGGCATAATCCGTCACAAAAAGGCCTTTAAATTAAGACGAACTTCTCTTCTTATCTATGGTAGTATACCGTCGTTAATAATAAAATACCGTCGCCAAAACACTAGTGTATTTGTTACAGCATTCACTGTCGTGGATTTAATTTAATTACTGGTGACGGTTAATACCGTCGCTAAAAGTCTATTTTTTTACCTGCTTATATATATATATATATATATATATATATATATATATATCTCACATGTGCAAAAACTACATATTCAGAACTTAGAATTTACAAAATACTAATCTCCACCTGCCCAAATTCTTTTCAGTCCATCACAACTATATTACAGTACTAGTATCTACCTGCCCAAATTCATTCCATTCGATCATAAACTTAAAAAGCAAAATGTTTCAAATTCATTTCATTCCTTCACAACTATACCACAAGCTTTAAAAGCTCCACAATCCTAAACATATCCAATTAAACACAAAAAAACCTTCTATATCCACCATTGACCATATCAATTCCATTCAATCCATTACATGTCAAAAGAAACAAAAAAATTCTTCTCAAATCCCTTCACCTCATGATAAACCCATTTCATGATCAATTACTCCATCATAATATATATCCTATATATGTGTCATCAAAAAGATTTGTAAAGCAGGTAGTAGAATATATTCTGATCACAAAAAAGGTAGTAGAATATATTCACCACAAAGTGTTCAGTTGCTGATCTCCTACTCTTAGGGAACGGTGTTAGACGGTAAAGTATGGGCAACGACAAAATATATATGCTACAAAAAAGAACCCATAAAAGTAGATTTCAGTTCATATTTCCCTAACTTATATATCAAATGATTCAAATTCATTTCATTCCATATACAACTATGGCAAAAGATTTATTTATTGCATCTTTTCCTTTTCCATATGTCAAGAGAAACAAAAAGCATATGATGAAATGAGTCAAATTACATCATTTCATATGACAAAAGAAACAAAAAATTTCTTCTCCAATCCTTCACATATCAAGACAAATAAAATATCATCCACAATTAACCCTCTTTAACTAATACCATGATCAATTACTCATTCCTAATATATATTCCATATATGTCATCAAAATGATATGTAAAATAGTAAAATATATTTACCAAAAAGTGTTCATCTGATGATCTCCTACTCTTCGGGTGTAAGTGGTGAAGTGGGCACCGATGGACTATGCTGCACAAAATAAACCATAAAAGTAGATTTCAATCCTTAATTGATAGTTTTCAAGAGAGTGTGAGGATTCTATTAAGATCATTGCAGCATGAAGATTCACAAATGGCACTTTAACAAGTCATTCTCTCATAGAATGTCTAACAAGTATAAATCAGTTCACTCATAAGTAATATAACAACTATTGCAAATATATGTTATATCTAGCTAAGCATAAAACAAGTAAAACTAAGGCCCCTTGATTTGCATTTTCACATATTAAAATCACTTGAACAAAATCAGTTTCTATTTCGTTGGGAATGCCTATTTCAACTATAATTTAAATAAGATCACTTTAATACCATCATTCGGGGGAGCATCGTTGTAAGGCCCCTTGATTTGCATTTTCAAAGGTCAAAATCACTTTTAAGTTATAACATATCCAAACATCAAACTATGCAACATTTTTCATAAACAAACAAATAGAAACGCGTTCAACAAGTTTTTCTAAAATAGAATTTGAAATGCAAAAACACCAGTAGAACTAGAGGAAAATCTACCTCCCTGGAGAAACTAATACCACAAACTTGAAGTATGCTATGAGACCTTCGAAACGAGTACTCATATGCCCAAAATGGACGTCGTAACACAAAGTTATGGCCCCAAAAAGTTGACTGGTTGCATATAAAATAGGCTGAGAAAGTTATGAACTTGCCTACGTTAACATAGACTCTAAAACTTTGCGGAAACTAGTTTGAAATAGATGTATACCTGGGTACTGCCAAGTGTCCCCGCCATCTGTATGAGCAGCTGCAATGCCATATCCACTTTATTTTCCAAGTTTGCAACTTTTTCCTCCAAGGCTTTCACTTGTTCTGTATTCCTACTTGAAGGCGCACTCGACGATTGCCCATGCCAAAATGTCTTGGGTTTCACAGCATTCCCATAACACCGTACACGACCACCCCTACCGCGTCCCATTACTTTCGAGAAAACGTCATTAGGACCCACTTTTAACTCTTGTGATGATGCATCTTGATTGTTGACCAATTCATCCATTTCCCTCTACAAAATATTCACATAATTATATTAGTTGAAATATTTATTTGAAAAATTTTAAATGTAGAACACAATTAGACATTAAGTGATCTAATTTACAATCCTCTTGGCTGCCATATTGTTGACTACTTTTCCCTCTCGAGTGCGAGTTCTTTTGAAGATTTCTACACTTGTCGGTGGTGTGTTTGTTTCCTCTTCCATCTACAGAGGGTTTAACACATACATATATCAACGGTTTAAAAAATGATATATATATATATATATATATGGTTTGAATAATGCTATATTTTACCTATTCAACTATGATTTCGAACCAGTTCTATGAGGCACAGTTTGTTTGTCCCTGTTCCGCTTATTACGCTGACTAATTTCCTACAATATCATTAAAAAAATATGTTTAAGAAACTATTACTAATTGTATAAACTTACTAACCTATTGATAATCAAACACTTACAATCCCAACGTCCGATGACCAGTAGTCGACTAAAATCGGTCACTGACTCTCAACTACATTCTTTGGGCGATGTGCAAGCCTTTCTACGTTTGTTGAATAAGGATCAAAGCCTGCCAACTTCATCTTGTACTTGTGCTGCCTCCACCTTTCATCTAGAGTTTCAGATATCCACCTTTCACACTCTATTGGGATGTCAAATATTTGCTTCAACATGAAAAAGGTGGTCGTATAGAGTAAGTTATCATGATCATCATTATATAATTGTATAATTAACCATTGTTATGTAAAAAAAAGACAAAAAAGAAACATATATATCTATTTTACCTTCACTTCTAAAATTGCATCAGGGATCTTCTCTTGAATCTCTTCCACTGTCCATGAGGGGTGGTGAAGGCCGAATCTATTTCCATCCCGAGCCATCCACCCTACATAAGCGGCAATCTTGTGGGAGTGAACCTTACAAATTGGTACACCCTTTTTACAGGTTATTGGTATTTTTGTCCCTGGAGGTATATCTGATAACCATTTCATCTGCGCTTTCCCCCTTGTTTTTCTAACAGCTGGTTGTTCTTGAGACGCCATTTTCCTACAAAAAGAATTAAGTATAAATGTAAGAACATACTATTAAAGTGATAAAGACAATTAAAGTAGTATAGATCTGGAAATTTTTTATCACCTACATAGAAACCTCATCTTGATGAAAAAAAGGAATCAAAGCAAAAAACAATTCGAATCATAAAGAACCAAGTCACTTAATTGAACTTAAAGGACAAAAAATGAGAAGTTAGAACGAGTAGTCATCATATAAAAGAATTAGAGATGGGGTATTATAAGTTATAACCATACCAAGCAATAGGGAACCTAGCATAATACACTATTAGAGCAGGCAAATAGGAAAATGTGGAACCAGACTAAATTTGTGGCTGCTAGAGTAGCAGCTTCATGTCGTCAATGATGAAATATACAACAAAGTCAAAAAAATGCAACAAGAACCTATCAAGCAAAAACGAATTAAGTCACTGCTTTTCGCATTGGAGTAGAAAAAAAAAGGCATGAATGCACCAAAGGCCACATCCAAATATCGAAATTGGCCTCAGTATTTATGCATCCAATTGGCAAATTGCAAGATATGTGATAGGTAGTGATGGGTGGCAGAAGTGCAGAATACACTGAGGATATTCAAGATCATTAGACTGTCAAAATGATGCTTGAATGAAAATTATAGCATAATGCACACATAATGCATTCCAATATTATACATAATTAAGACTAAATATATAACATGCATCCAGGTTAGCGGGTGGTTACAAAGTGGACGAGAACTTAATATCGTATTTAAAATTATCAGCTAACCTAATAGGCGCACTATAAACAAAAAGGGAAAGTAACATGATTAGAACTTAAAGGACAAAAAATGAGAAGTTAGAACGAGTAGTCATCATGTAAAAGAATTAGAGATGGGGTATTATAAGTTATAACCATACCAAGCAATAGGGAAACTAGCATGATTCTTAAAGGGAAAGTAACATGATTAGTACTTAAGGGACAATTGATGTAAAGGAGTTAATATAGGTGGATTGAGAAATCCAAGTCTAAACCGAAGACCAAGTCCCAAAAAAAGTAAATTTTGATCTCCCGTTGTCAGAATCGTATGAAATTCGCACGGTTACTTGGAAATGTCGAGATCTTCAAGATTCATGCTATGCCATGAACTCTTGTGATTTAGCCAAATTCCATCGTTTAGGCCTTCAAATTTCCAGTTTTACTATTTTAATTTGGTTTAACTACTTTAATTTCTTTTTGGTTTACAAAAAACACCATTATTTTTCGCTGCATCGATAATGATCATCAACAATGATGTATAATGATGTATAATGGTGTATCTACAGTCAACTATATATATCTAATAGAAAAAAAAAATGGGAAGTTAGAACAAAACAGTTGCACAAAGATAGTATCATGTAGAAATATGGAACATAATACATACCATGTACTAGTAATTAATCCAAGATCTAAGTATTCTTTTATTCTGTAATATTCTATCATTCCTAAAAAAAGTTCAAGATACAAATAAGAATCTTCAATTGATTACAAGGCTAGTAATTGAATTTCAGCCTCATTATCAATTATCGTAAACATCTTTGAATAAAATGAGGCTGAACCAACAATCCCCATCAATCAAACAAATGAATTAATAATCACTTGTAATAATCATCAAATTTAGCCTTAATTTAATAATAGATAATTAAAAAAAATATATGTTTACTAGAATCGAAATTACCTAGCCTCAAATGGTTACTGCTATTTGATTCACAACTTCACTAAAAGAGAAAGAAAATGATTTGGTTAAGGGAATATAACTAGAAAGTGAATAAAACTGAAACAAGGCTAACTGAAAGAGAAAGAGAGAAAGGGGGAGCAGTGACTTACCAATTTTATGCCAAAAGGAAAGAGAAAAATCAGAGATATGAGGATCAGCAAACTGAAAACTAAAAAAAAAAATCATTAGTTACTGAAAAAAAAATTTAAAAAACCAAAAGGAAAGAGAAAAATCAGAGAGAGAAAGAACAGATACAGATATTGATGCCCTAGATTTAAAGATCAACGAACTCCAAAAGCTAACTACAAAGAAAATCGCCCGTTATTGAAAAAATAAAACAAAATAAAAGAGAAAGAGAGAGATCAGAGAGAGAAAGGGCAGAGACTTACCAATTTTATGCCCTAAATGTGAAGATCAACGAAATGCAAACCCCACCGACAGAATAAATTGCCACTTACTGAAATCAGTTACTGAAAAAAAAAGAAAAAAAAGGGAAACAGAGAGATTCGAGAGAGATCAGAGAGAGATTCGAAAGAGAAAATGAGAGAAAGAGAGAGAGAGAGAGAGGGAGAAATTACTGATGAGGGAGAGAACAGTTGCAGTCGATCGATTCTTGGTCGAACAATACCATCCAACGCAATCCAACTCAAAAAATCGAACCTTCCATCCAAAAAAATTAGGGCATTAAACGTGGGAAAGAAAGAGAACCCTAATAGAGCGAAAGAGAGAGAGAAAGAGAGAGAGAAAACCGAGAATCAGAGCTTACCGCCGGAAATTGCAGGGGAGGGTAGCTCGACCAAGTTCGATCAAAACCCTCTTCTGAAAATAAAACCTAATTATTTATACCCTCTAGACATGCAAATATTTGCGGCGGCAAATGTTTGTCTCTATTAATACTTACCGTCGTAAATGATTTTCCTTGCGCGCAAATTTTCGTGCTAAAAATTCTTGGGATTTTTTTCACGAATTACGACTGAAAAAAATCACAATACCGTCGTTAATACTACTATTAGCGACGGACTGTAGTCCGTCTCTAAAGGTCTAATTACACGGGTTATAACGTTGTTCTGCTTCAGGATAGGTGACGGTAAAAACCGTCGTTAAAAGTCAACCATGTGCGACGGCTAACACGCACTCCGTCACTAATACTGAATATTGACGACGAAACTGTAAAATTCCGTCGCTAAAAGCCTACTTTTAGCAACGGCTCAGTAATACCGTCGCGAAAAACCGTCGCTATAGGCCCCTGTTTTTGTAGTGGCGACAAATTCAGAGAAGTATAGGCCAATCTGGCAGCTCCATTATCCATCTAGATATCGCATACCTTTTTTTTCCTTTAAAAATTCTAACTTTTCACTAATTGAGTAAAACGTTTAAGCAACCAAACCTATCTAGAACACAAAAACCTGAGATAAAGCTGAATAGAAGAAGGTTTGAGCAAAATACAATGATTGGATATACATTTCATAATGTATAAGAAACTTGATTTTCATGTAAATGGGTATATATAGTTTTAGAAAAATGTGAATCTTATTTAGGTAAGTTTTCATAATTCAGAAGCTTTAACGGATAGTAAACATATTTACATCATCCAACTGTATTAATTTAACTTCAGAAATGGATGTACATGAGCCACATAGAGAAAGGCTCGTCTAGAGCTAATGAACCTGAAACCTGATGAGCTATATAACATGGAGAAACACTGGAATCCAAATGAAACATTGTACATGCATTACTTTAACAATTAAACAAAAAAACAGTGTACATAAAATAAACATGTTTAAATATAAGATGGAATATAGCTAAACTGATAGAGATATCCATGAAAACAGTAGAAATTAAAAAACAAGTAAACTTAATCTGTTAAAGATCATTATGATTCACAAGTAACACCAAATGGAACCAAAAAACCCAAAAAAAGGAAACCACGATGATGGTATGGTAGATCCACAGTTTTCAACATATTAGAGACTCAAATCCATATTTATGATGACTATGATATAAAGATTTATCATACTGTACATTTAATTAAAATACCTCGCAATTCATGATATCTCAAAAAATTTAAGCGAAAAATGAACAAGTACTTTTGGGAAGATCATAAATCTGACCATAAAAAGTTCGAAAATGGAGTCTCATATTGATGTTTCGAATGTTCAACCCAAAAATTAATATTCTAATATTAAGATGATATTGGAAAATAATAAACCAATAAGAAATTAGGTAAACAAGAAAACATGCTGATTAGTGAACGTGAAGAGGATAAGCTCTAATCGACTTCCGTATTAAATAAAATAAAATTGAAGTCTCTAGCACTTGCGGATTAAGTAGATCAGTAAAATTGAAGAAATAACAATTAAGTAAAAAAAATTAACATTCAAAAGCTAAGTAACCAAGCTGAAATCGAACATCGTCAAAAAAGAATCCGAAACATTGTATAGAAAAAAAAATAAAAAAATAAACCCCACCTAAAGAACTAACCTAAAATCTAAACCCCCAAAAAATACGAAATAAAAATGGGGAACGGCTAAAAGGTCCAAAATGATTTTTTTTTCAGTCTGTTTAGTCCACCAAATTTTATATGAGTCTATTCAGTCCAAAAATAAAATTTAGACAGATCTGCCCTTTAACTAATTTATTTTTTAGATCTGCCCTTCCACCTGTTCTTCCCTTCTTGATTTCTTTCAATCTTTTTAGTTGTTTCACCACGTACAACCCCACTTTACCCTTATCTCTCTCTCTCTCTTGCGACAAATCCCTGATAGTTAGTTACCCTAGCTAATTAATTAAGGGGAGTTGAACACACTAGTACTCTAAGTTGAAGAAGAGAGTTCATGGTGCCAAATATTGGCTCGAATCTAATATCCTTCAAGATATCTCTGCTCATCAGATCCTACAATTTGAGGAAGAGAATAAGACAGAAATGGAGAAAGATCTGATTAGGAAAAAAAAAGAGAAAGGGGAAAGAGAGAAAAGAAGGAAAAGAGAGGATAGAGAGAAAAGAGAGGGACCTAAGAGAGAGAGAAAAGAAAGGAAAGAGAAAGAAGAGAAAAAGAAGAGAAAGAGATAGAAGAGAGACGGAGAAAAAATTCAACATAGATCTATGCAAAAATGTTTTTGCATGAATTATGCGAAAATATTTTTGCAGGAACTATGCAAAATCATGTTTCACATATGATTTAGCATAGATCTATGCAAAAATGTTTCACATAATGATTTAGCATATGCAAAAATATTTTTGCATGAACTCATGCAAAAGCGTTTTTGCATAAATTTCGTGATTTTTTTTTTTCGAAAACCATTCTTGACTGATCTAGTTTCAAAGATATCTCAAAAAGTGCTTTCTAAATATATAAATTTTGTCAAAATCTCAATTTTAGTTGATGAGAAACATTTTAAAGTTTGAAAATAAAATAGATAACTACATTTCTCTCTCATACAGCTGTACAAGTTTGAAAAGGACAAAAAAGCAATTGACAAATATAATAAGGGTAAAACAGGAACATTAAAAAAGAAGGAATGGACTAAATAGATTTAGAAAAGTTTAAAAAGGACTAAACAGATTAAAAAAGCTTTAAAAAAGGTATTTCAGTCTTATTAAAAATCTTGTATACTAAATGGATTAAAAAAGTTATATATTGGATGTTTTGGCCATTATCCCAATAAAAATCGAGCTAACACACTGACCTGGAATTAAGGCTGCACATGCATGTGGTTTGGTTTTTGCCCTGGTCCAAACCGTTCCAAATCGAATAAAATATCAAGAAACCGCAACGCTGAAAAATCTAAAAACTAAAAAAACCGATAATCATGTTATGATTTTGTTTTCATGTTTTAAGAATACTGAAAAAACTAAAAACACTAAACTGAAAGAACGGACCAGAATAAACCAATACATATATACACGTATACACGCACACATAAATGAACATGCATGTTGAAAATAAAGAATTCGTTGGTAAATATTCACATCTTATTAATTATAAAACAAAAATTAATTGAAAATACATTGATAACTTTTTTAAAATAAATATAGGTGATAAGTATGTGTATTAATATTGTCATTGTATTTGCTATGTTGATATAGTACTGGGGCCGGCATAGAGATATAGTGTTAGGAGCTTTTCACTATATAAATCATTCTCATAAAAAAATATTTTTTAAACTGGTAACCCCATCAAAAGTTGCTTTAAAATTAATGATTGAAATAAATGGCCCATAATCTTCCCAACCTTGATGACTTAGAAGTTTTATAATGATATGAATTTTCATTAAGATGATCTCCTCTTTTCACTAAACATTTAGATTTTAACTTTTCATTATGTTTTAAATTTATAAATTTAGACAAATATTTGGTTATTGACATGTTTTAATTTTTTTAAAAATTTTGATGAACTTTGGTTTTGGATGATGTATGTGCAATATGTATGTCATGTTTTAATTTTAAGTTTAAATAACACAATTGATTAACGTCATACTTTATATTTTAATTTAGTTGAACATTAGTTTTGAATAATTTGTACCTTAAAAAAAATTAAAATTTACAAAAAACCGAAAAATCCAAAAACCGTTAGTGTGGTTTTGGTTAACAAAAAAACCACCATGGTTTGGTGTGGTTTTAGTCTATCCAAAATACCAATTGTTTGGCTATGGGATTTAAAAAAAAAAAAACAACTAACGAATTGAACTGTGTGCAGCCATACCGCAAATAGTCATTATTATGATTTTCTTAAGATATATATGTGCACTTTCCTCAATGGACTCATCGATCGGACCATTACGAAGCTCCTCGATTTCTTCCTTTTTTTTAATGATAGCAATAAAATTTTAACCTAATTAAAAATTAGTTGCAAATTAGCAATAAAATTTGCTTCTCTAAAAACCTTGAAATTCAAGATTTTGAAGGGATGATTTCAGGGGGCTAGAAACTTTAGAATGGACTAGTTTTAGGACAAAATAATCTATATAGTGAGGAGATCGATCATCTACACCAAAACTGATGTAGGGCATAGATCAAAATAACTAATAAATCTAATAACAAAATAATAGAGAATAGTAATAAACTTTTATTAATCTTTAAAAACTATAATTTTTATTTTTGGAGCTCCTTATATAGATAACTCCTACATAATAAGTTAGAAACCTACCAAAATACTAAAAACTTGGACCCTAAGGTATCTATTACCTATAAACAACTTTATCAACCTGATAAAACTTAAAATAGATACTTCTAGACCTTCCTAAATAATAAAAATAGGATTTAGGTATTTTTAACAAGAATAAATTTAATAAAATCATGTAAATAAAAATAAAAAATATTTTTTTTCCTAATTCATCCTTCTTCATTCTCCCCCTATTAGAGAAAATTCATCTTCGAATTTTACTGATGTAATTTTCTTCGAATGCAACTTTCTGGTAAAAAAATCTTGAACTCGCCACAGGTTACATTGAAGAATTCTTTAAATCGAACATAAAGATTTAATCTTGCAGATACCATGTCAATAATTGATAAGAATGGATCCTCATAGCAAGAAGCTTTATGATATAGATCCACAAAGTCAACTGCGTTGTTCGTGTATTCTATGAAATAACAATTAACATAAAATGACTTAAAATAAACTTCATCTTTCGGATAAATATCGTAGATTGGTAGTAAATTCCAATCAACCGAAACTTGATTTTCTGTGATATCATGAAAGAAAAAAAAATCCCCTTGAAACATCTTATTTTTCGGGACTTCTTTGAAATCTAAGACCTCTTCATCAACACAGATCCAATCAATAAGTTTGTTCGGCGAAGAATCCCCATTAAACTTAGGAATTTCAATCTTCAATTCGTACTTCCATCTCCCAAAGTCTCACAGATGACAAAATGCAAGTTGAAATCCCTTTTGATCAACATCTATGAAAGGGTTTTCACCCTCTTCATCGTCTTCTTCCTCCACCACCTGTGGATTTGAAACACGATGGCGCTCTTGATGTGGCTACAATTCATCCAAATAGCGGGTGAGCGCTTGAACTCGCCGTTTTAGAACAACTATTCGATCTCGCTCCATCACTTTGTATAGAGAGGCTTCACAAACTACAACACCACGACTTTGTCCTCGAGCCATGGTAAATGAGCACAGCCGTAGCTCTGATACCAACTGTTGTAGGATGCAGATCAAAATAACTCATAAATCTAAGAACAAAATAATGGAGAACTATTCTCTAAAATAAACTTTTATTAATCTTCAAAAACTAACTTGAATTTCGTTTTTGGAGCTCTATAACTCCCACATAATAAGTTAAAAACCTACCAAAATACTAAAAACTTGGACCCTAAGGTATCTACTACTTATAAGAAATTTTCTAAACCTATTAAAACTCAAAATAGACAATTCGAACCTTCCTAAATAAGCCATAAATAATAAAAATGGGATTTAGTTATTTTTAACAAGAATAATTTACTAAAATCATGTAAATAAAATAAAAATGTATTTTTTCCTAATTCATCATTCATAAAAAAAAATTAGCTCTTAGAAAAACGTTTTCTATGTATGGGGACACAATAATGTCATTCTAGATGGGCAAATTTGAACTTGGGAAAAATAATATATGTTGGGCCTTTTTTTTACCTTAAAAAAAATGAGATTTTTGGGTTTTTGCTATGATCTTAATAAATTTTTATGTTTATATTAAAAAAAATATTAGTAGATGGGTGGTACGTTCCTGTATAGAAGAAAAAATCACTGAGAGGACAACGATTTTTTTGGTAAGCATTGTCCTTGGCGCACATTAGAGTACATTAAAAGACAGAAAAAATCCTCTACAGGTGTCTCTTTTGATAGATGGTTGCGAGAGAAACTTCCTCCTTTTAAATGAATTTTAACGTAGAAATGGCCATAACTTATAAAATATAAGTCAGATATGAACAATATTATATGGTTGGAAAGCTTTTTTCAAGATCTGTAAAACCAAATCAGTCATGAATACCAAATTCGAAACAAAAAACCATTTGTGAGTCAAATGCAAACCCAGATCTGCATACATTTCTTAGTATGCACAGCTGCTAATTTGCATACAATTTTTAGTATGCAAATTCTAATATGCATTCAATAGTTAAATTTGCACAAATGGGTTCCTACATTTGAATTTGCTTATCATGAATTTCAATACTTTACAGAACATCAAAACCTGCAAATTCATAATGCATATACGCTAAAAAAAGTGCAAAAACATAAAATTTTAATAAATAAACCATGCAACTTACAACTTGCATACTCATTTCTAATGATGCATTTTAAGTTCAACAATACATTATTGAACATCAAAACATACAATTTTGAAATGCATATACACAACTGCAAATGCTCAAATTTGAAGAAAATAAACTATGCAAACTAAAAAAAATATTTTATTTCTTTCCTCCATGTCATCACTTCTTTGAAACCAAACAATTAAGAGTGGGCATTTGCATACACAAAAGGGTAGTTTAGGTACCAAAATTAGCATTTTATTATAAAAAATACCACAAACACTACGCACAAAAAATAAAAAATCGGAGGGTCGTGCGTAGAAACCAAATGATGGAAGTCCTCTCCGTAAAACCAGAAAAAATAGGGATTTTTTTACTTTAGTCCCCCCTTGATGTTTCCATTAATTGTTAGTCTCTTTTTACATAGAAATTAGACCTTGATTCTCAAGAATCTATTAAGTGGTGCTCATGTGTCAAATATGTGTGATAATTTGACATTATTACTCCTCACATGTAATACACGTGACTCACTTAAGTGGGCACCAATTATTTTACCCAAAATATCCATGCCTGATCGAAACGCAAAATTCTTCGATCCACTGCTTGCCACTTCCTCTCCAAATTTCCAACTCTCTGTACTTCTCTAGTTATCGATTTGCTTGCCAAAAGTTTATGAATTTAGTTGCCAGAAAAAATGTCTTCCGGTAAAAAAAGTGACATTTTAAGGAGATAAGAAAAAGAAAATAGAGACAAAGTAAGGCCCCATTTGGTATTGCTTTTTTTGGGAGTTTAAAGTGCTTTTCTTTAAAGTTTTGGCTATAGAAGTGTTTGGTAAACTAACAAAAATCTGCATATTTGAAAAGTTATCCCGTTTTGAATACTGCTTTTTGAAGCAGGTGGGGGATGCTTTTTTAAGCAGCTTCGAACAGAAGCGTCGTGTTTCCTTTAATGAATTTTTTTAAATACTTAAAATACCCTTATTATATTTTCAATATGCCAAACCATACCCCTGGGCAAGTTTGGCAGAGATTCAAGACTTCATTTTATTCTAAACTCTTCTTCCTCTCTCCATTAGGGTTTCATTTTTGCTATTTTATCCTACTTTTTTTGGTAGAATTCCATGAACTATGATTTGTCGACTTCAATTAGAGTGCAAAAATCCAGATCTGAAAAAAAAGCGAAAGAATCCATGAAATATGATATGTACTTTTTGGTAGAACTCTATGAAATATGATCTGTCGACTTCGATTGAAGATTCGGATTTTCAATTTGTTCAAGTGCAAAAACCCAGATCTGAAAAGAAACAAAGGAACCTAACAAATCCAGATCTAAGATACTCAAATCTGATTTTGATGTGGAGAAGCAAATACTTTTTCTTCTTACTTTGTTTGTTCTTCATCTCAATTGAGAATGATTTCTTCATTGTTTAATTCTTTATCAGTTCATATCAATAGATTAATCGCATTTGAAGATGCATAAACTTCAAGTTCAGTAAATCACTTTGATTATGCCCAAATTCAATGATTCATGTTAAGATGTCCAAATTTTAAAAATCAATTAGAGTGAACTCTTATCTGTGTAGTATCTCGAGTTGTAGGTGTTTTGAAAGGGGTTCTACTAGATTTGTGAATGTAATGGCGTTTAACTAAAGAAGAAGGGGACCTTATTTAATTATTAAAAAATTTCTTGAGGGCCATTTAATTAATTGGTGCCACTAATCAATAATAATAATAACAATAATAGTAATAATTAAAATAAAAGTATAATTTACCCAATATTAAAATCAAAAGTGTACCATATATGATGAGGATGATTTATTCATAATATGGATCATCACCACCTGAAATTACATCATTTTAAACTTCTAAGGCCATAAAAAATGTGGTGTTTTTGGGCCCTATATTTTTATCTTTAATTTTAAAATTTAAACTAATAAATAATGGGGTTAGAATTTTTATCACATCATTTTTGAACTTCTAATGCTAGTTACACGAAAAAATCATCCTCATATTCTTTGATCAACT
>MVGT01001483.1:110590-128240 GCA_002174775.1 Macleaya cordata | reverse complement strand
GGCCAAATTATGTGTTTTACCGGCGGCTTTCGACCCCCGCTAAAGGTCATATTTCTTGTAGTCATGAATGATTATATATTAAATTTTTTTATTCTAATTCTTTCAGATCTATTGATTGAACAATAATTATTTTCTAAAACTATATCATTTAAACAGGTACCTAAATCCTCAGTCAAGGTTATACCGAAGCATAAAGAAAGGGTACTTGAATCTTCTACTAAGTTACAAGTCAGAGCTGAGGATCTCCCAAATTTAAGTAAATTGTTTCAAACACCAGTTTCACAATCAAGCTCAAACAAACTTCGACTTAAAGATACTAGATCTATACCTAAGGTTGAGTTGGGAGAACCAAATCCACACATTGTCAATCAATTATCGACAAGTATGTGCCAATATGAAGATGATGGGTGGCATCTAGTCCGCGAGAATATAGGTGCCGAGGCGTATGACCATTAGGAATTCTACTAAATCATTTGGAAGTGGGAGGGTGATGATTCTAAGAAAGTAGCTTCGAAGATCATAGATAAATGCTTGGCATCGAAAAAGATAACGGAGTACCGAATGGTTTTCTATGCCACACGAGGGAGTCTTTTTAGCACAAGTTTTTAGTTCAGTAATTGTCATGCTCTCTCGAAATATGAATGTTACATTCTTTCCTCACCGGGGACCTCCACAAGTCGATACCGAACAACGTTTTATGGTGATGGCATTTGTTGACCATAACCACTTTATTGCGTTGAAATTGTGCCCAGAGTCACCAATACCTCCAGTTTATCATGGATAGGATGAATATATCGGCGATGATGCAAAGAGGTGGGCTAGTCCCTATAAAGACAAGATCGAAGAGTTTTAGTGTCTTAACGGATTATATGGGGAATCAAACCAGAAAAATTCAATAGAATTATAGCCGGATTGGATGTTTACATCTTAAAATCTTTTGTTGTATAAAATTGACTATTAAGTGGGTGTGCAGGAAATTATAACCGCACATTTTTTTTCGTGTCCTTCAATGGTTTGTTGAAAATTGTAACCACACACTTTTTGGGTGTCCTTTAATGTAGTAAATATGTTAGATACTTATAAATATTTTATAGTCATAATTTAAATTGTACACGCATAGATGCACTTTATAAGGCAATTTGGTACAGCCCTCGCTACTAATAACCGAGCTAACTAACGCTTGGACAGTAAAGTCCACACTACTAACCATTACATGACTTAATACTAGATGTTTAAAAATACGTATACGAGCTTTGGAATCCTCGTTACTCAGAAGTCTCCGGTTCACTGTCGTCTAGGTTTGGATCGTCAAAGTTGTCATCACCAACATGATACATGTCCAAGTCCCTACCACGTACAGGTCGAATGTGGTGCATTTGGTTGTCTCTCTCGCTCCTCATGTAGGACGGGGACTCTAAATCAGTCACGGAAAGTCCCTGAGACACTATTTGAAATTGCTGAATCAGAAGCCTCATGCGTGAACATTCTCCTTCTCGAAGACTTATTAGTCAGTAAACATCTACAATAGTATTGTTGGTTGGTTTAACTCCCTGTTGCGCAGGGACTTGCACACCGAGACAGATGCACTCCGTCCTAAGCATCTCGCGTTCGTCTAGAACATTAATAAGACGAACACGATGACCTATATCTTTAATGTGGAGTGAATTTAATCTGTCATCCTGCCGGTTCGCCATTTCTACACTCTGGAGATTATTGTGGGTATATGAATTTGATAGGTTAAGCCGACTTTAATAGCCTCATCGGTGATGTAATAACACAATGCTGACTGTGACAGCCGTATTCGATTAGAATCTGTACTTAGAAGTCAGATGATGTTACAACACTATGAAGGTGTGGTAGGTGTCACGTAACACTGCATTTTGTACTCGACATTGCAAAATGATGTCACAACATAAGGATTATGACCAAATAACCTTGTTTGCATTAATGTGCATGGCAATAATAAAAAATGAGGACAAGCCGTGCAAAAAAATATATATAACAATACCTATTCAACACCAACTTATTGAAAATTCTACAATTTTCATTTGCAGAAATATAATTTCATTACACAATCAAAAATTAAGTGTGGGGCCAAATAACATGAAAAAGTAATGTTATGATCCAAAAATAAATATGTAATGTTATGATGGTCACTTCTTCCCACGAGTAGAGGCTCTCTTTATCCCTCTCTGAGAAGTCCGTCTACCGGCTGTACGTTCTATGTCATCTTCTCCGCCATGCCCCTCAGCTTCAACTATTTTAGCGTCGTCAACAGAAAACTCAATTATATCATTCTGGGATAATTCATTATCCACCATACGCAGTATTTTCTGCTTCTGAGAGGATGTCAGACCATTGGTAGCACAACCACCGCTCTGGATGTAGTTCCCCCAAGGTTTGTCGATGACATTTCTACAAAACATTTAAAAAAATCCATCAACAAATTTTGCGTACAATGTTAAGGGTATAACAAAACGAGAATTTACGATTGTTAACATCTCAACTTCTGGAGCTAGCTAGATAACGAGGGATACCCTTCGCGCAGGGTTCTGAAAAAGTGGGTGCGAAACCTAATTATACCACTCCATGTAATCAGTCGAACATGCTCCTGCAACCCCAGCTAATGTCGATATTTGCTCGGGGTACATTATGTGGTTACGCCAATCTTGCTCCATTCCAGAACCAAACAGATCCTATATACCTGGGTTTAAAAGATGTTGCAGTCATTTTTGTCTTCTTCAGTGAGATGGCACATTGTTTATTTGGAATGACTTAGATTCTGCTGAATTTCCTTAACACCCTATCTAGATAGTATGCCTCTTTTAGTTTGAAACATCTAAGAAATCACGCAAAAAAAAAAGGACTCTTGAAAGGGATAGTTTTCCCCCCGCCCCTTGTAGGGATCCCATACAACCTACAAAGTTATAAATCACTAACTAATCATTCCAATAAAGTATAGTTTATTAAAAAAATGAGCAATTCGTATGGGTACTTACATCTGACGACGGCAAGTAGTCGATGCGCTCTTGAATCTAAGTTAGCACCTACTTCGCATTTTGGAATCCCTAATGTTTCTTTGATGAGTCGGTATGTACCGTCCTTATGCAATTTATCATGTATCCCTGAATACTTTCTTGCTATACCCTCCTCATTAATTGGAAGCCCAAGTATGTGGCTGACATCGTGTGACACCCCGACCCCGGGATCCCAATGGTCCAACCCACTTTCGAGTCGAATCCACGACCCAGGCCTCGGAGCGTCACTAAGTTGAAAGGAAAATACCTAATTGAATACTATGTAAAACCAATGGTATGTTTAGTCTCTTCTAAATACCCTACTAGTGTTTAAAACACTTAATGTTCTCAAAACTAGAGATTAAGAACAAAAAAATAGTTGTTGTTAGGTTCTGGTAAATTAATTTCAAGGTTTTCTATGAACTGATTTAGGGTTTTCTCTTTATTAGGGTTTTCTATATTTAGGGGTTAATCATTCTGTACTATCTGCTTAAACTTTTTTTTTTGTTAACTGAATTTGGGCTTTCTCCATTTTTATTGTGTATTTGTTTATTTATTATTGGTTTAATGGATTTCTTATCTCTTCATTTTTGTTGTGTTTCTTGTTTGTACACAACAATAACTTGTTCTTAAGGTACTAGACAGATTAGGGTCTTTGAGTTATTTTTTGTTGTTGTTGAAGATGAAACTCTAAATTTTAAGTGCAATAAAGCTTAGAGAGATGGAGAAATATAAGTTTCATGTTGCTTATGAGTTGATGGGGTTTACAGTTTACTGCTAGTCTGCTACTACTAATAATACTACATGAAAATCTTAATCTTTTTAGAATATCTTGAAGAATCATTCTTGTTCAGTTCATCAGTAACTTCTGAAATTTGTGCTTATAAAATAATTAGCTAAATTATTTGGGAGTTGATGCATTTTATACTCAGACGTACTTTAATTGACTCCAGTCTCCTAAATAAATCCTTAACCAAAAAAGAAAAACTTGAAATTGTAGTAAGAGTTACTTAATCGAGTTTAGTTTATTGATTGATTTTTTCGGAATGATTTTAGTCTGGTCATTTTGGGGGTTTTCTGGTTTGTTTTTACTTTGATAGTCTTGAGCTCTTAGGTACATACCATGTTTAGTTGTTGTTTTTGTTTGTGTTTATTTTTTCCCCTTAACATATTCATCCATTGGATAAGACAGCAAACACTCTGATCCAATTTCTTCTATTTTTATACTTAGTACATGCGGTCCTTTTGTTCAAGAATCTTTATTACAGAAGTTCCATGACGAATTTGTTCAAGAATTAATCTATCTTGTTCAATTCTATCACAATTCTAGAGCATCCATGTTGTTAATCTTAAATAGTCCAAACGAAGCATAAATGTAGATGATGAGAATGAACTTAAGTATCAAATTATTGGAGATACTTTACCTTTACAATAACTATGGAACTAAGAATTATTTGTATATATCATGCTAATTCTCTTTTGATAATGTCATGAAGGTCAATGGAGGATTAGATACACTTAGACTCAGTATCTGCACTAGAGATTGAATAGAGAGTACTCATTTGAGATCAGTAGCATGGCTAATATGAGAGCATTTTGCAAGAAATTCTTAGTTGTTTTTTACAAACATGTCCTGTATTTTTCTGAATTATTGTGATTCACCTACCACTTTGTACATGTCCTTTGCTTGTTCCCTTCTTGTTAAAATTATCATTAGGTAATATTTGGATAAGCTTAACTGTCTGAGATGGTCCAAATTGGATGTAAATAAGAGATTAGTGTACACTGTATAGACTTGAAATCAATGTTAGAGGACACATTACAGGTAAAGAGACTCTATAAAAATAACAAAGTGCTTTTTTGAACTTAAAGTCTGTAGTTTCCTTGCTATGCTTTAAGAGTTCATCAGGTTTTTTAAGAACTTCTAAGTAGCAAGTTAAAAAATGTAGTATTATATATAAGTCAGGGTAGAATACTCTTCGTACCAAGAAGAATGGGAAAGGCATACAAAGTTAATTTCCCAACTAATGAGCATGAATGCAGTTAAGTTACAGGGGGTGTTTGTGAACATAGGCTGTCACACCCCGATTTTTAGTACTCTAAATCTGACCCGATTCGCCAAGTCCGAAAACCAAGGCGTGATTAATGTAATAGAAGTGTAAGTTTAAGTAATAAATAAAACTCATTTGCTTTACTTTTGAAAGACAAAGAATTTAAAACATTTAGATAATGGTCTACTTTAGTCAACATTGGTTACCTAAATGCCAGGTCCAAGTCAACTAGTCAAGGTCAACTTATATTAAGGTCAAGTAAAATCACTGTTTAGGTCAACGCCCTTGACTCGTCAAAGTCGGTCAAGTCAAAGAAAGATGAAAACCAAATCTTTAAAAATAATTTTTGGTGCCAATTGCACGTAGTTCTGTAAATTATTCATAAATATCTAACCATAACTTAGAATTATACAAATAAAATCATTCTGAAAATTAGATTTAAAGGTATACAATATTATCAGAAATATTCTGAAGCCAATTCTGATTATAAGGGGCCCAAAAATGCATCTGAATTACTAATACAGATTTGTATACGAATTTTAGAAAATAATATCAAATTTTTAATAATAATCAGAAATTAGTAACTTTGAAGAGAAATTAAACTCTACTTAGAAATCTGAAATAAATGGTATAATATTTTTTTGAAAAAGAAAAATCAAGATCTATAATTTTGTCAGAAATAGACTTGGCTCAATTTTGACCAAAACCTGTCCAAAAATACCATTTTATAAATCTGACAGTATAAATTATAAGATTTATACAATTTCGTATAAAACCTAATTAATTCAATTATTTATGATAAAAATTAAATGTATATTAATACATCAATTATACATTTTAAAAACTTAACATTTGAGCTCACAAGAATGTTAAAACAATAAGAATTCTTACAAAGCAACCCTTATCCCAAGTGATAGAATAATAGTTTAATTCATCAACTACATTTATATCAGCTTGAATAACTCAAGCCATGTACTTCTTAATCTGTACATCCTAGTATCTTTCACCCTCAACGTAACCTGTGGGGGATTTAGGGGTGAGTAAACTCAGTAGGCAAATATCAACCCAAAAATAATAGATTGAAAACATGATTTATCAACATCACAAGAATAATTAACTAATGAACTTGTAAATAAATTACCATTAAATAATTTATTTTCTAACCATTTAATATTTTGTCTTGCATTAAACCGGGTAACAACCGCTTCCTCAGGCAGAAACAACGGTCGACTGCTTCCTCAGGTGGAAACAACGGTCTAAAGGGGTCTCCCTTTTCCTACCCATTTGATTAATGTTTACATAATCCTTTTTAGATATATTACCAATCTAAATCAGTTTTCATTACTTAAGAATACATAGTGATCACATTTAACAAAATGCATATTTAATTTATAAATAATATAAAATAATTCATCTCCATGCATTTTTATAAGAAAACATAAAATAACCACATAATGTATGGAGATGAAAAAGAAGCCTGATTAGCTAGATTTGCTCAAATTTCAAAGACCAACGAAGAAGATGAAAGGAAGACCATGGCAAGAGATGTATATATTTTAATTTTTTTTTTGTGTAAATTTTGTATTTCTTATAATTCTTTCTTACATTTTATGTAAAAATACACAATTTAATGTAAATTTTTTGTTGATTAATGAAATTTAATGTAAATTTTTTGTTGATTAATGAAGTAGCAAATTTTTTTGTTATAAATTTGGGTTTAGAGCTCTATTAGGTATCCAGTTGATGACAGCAAAAAAAAAACATAAAAAACAAACGAAAAAAACAAACTACAAAAAGAAGCAAAAGCAAAATATATAATTGTATTCAATAGAAATGAAATCATAGGTTTAAAAAAGGGATTTTCGACAGATAGAATCTGTTGTTGACCATATGACAGACTAAAACAGCTGTTTTCTAAAACAGACTATTGAGGGTTAAAGTCTGTCATTTAATTTTTTGACTACATATTTTTTAACAGTTGGACTGATGAAAACTGTCGATAACTACGATTTTCAACGGTTTTCGATCGTCGAAAAATGCTATTCATTGCATTAAAATTGAGCAAGTGGTGTTAATTTTATGAAGAGTAGCTAAAATTGATAAGGGCACCTACATGAGTCATTGGGACCACCTAAGAGCTACGTGCATGGCACGTGTGAAATTGGTCAAAGCACGTCGAAGTTGAGTCAATCATAGTAGAAAGGAGAAGATATTGATGACATCATCACGATGTCACCCACCCAATCTCTACAAATCTTCCTCACTTAGTTACCAAAGAGAGGTTTACACGTTCTTACCATTGTGGACCCACCAAATACAATCCCTCAAAGCAACCGTATAAAATCATTTAGGAAATCAATTTTAGTTTTACTAACTGATTTTCTTTCCTTCAAAACCAATGGGCCCCACAATTCTTTAAGAGTGTTGTTATTGTCACTTAAGTTTTTTATAGGTTGTGGCCTAAGTTTGTTTAATTTTAATCAATTTAATATAAAAATATTTTTTATTCGGGGTGGCCTTCCTTTTTATTTTTTTAAACTATTTTTCAACCAATTAATAATTAAAAAAGAATTTATTAGGACTTAAAAGATTAGGTTAAAGAGAGAAAGTGGNTTGAACCAAAACGGGGATTCTGCTCCTACACCCATATCGTTCAAAAATTTTGAGCTTTCTCTCATAAACCACTAAATTGCAAAAGAGAAAGGTTTACCTTTCTTCTTCGTCGGACGATGCTGGAGGGGGTGGATTGAGTCGCTTCGACCTACCCATCGCACTTCTCCTTCGATGAATTCTCTTAAAACTAAAAAAAACCCTTAATTTTGAGAAAAAAAACCCTTGATTTTGAGAAAAAAAACCCTAGATTTGGAGATCTGGTTTTAAAAGGAAAGAGGGAAAGAGGGTAAGAGGGGGAAGAAAGAGGGGTCGGGTACTTTTGTAGTCTTTTTTTTTTTAATAAAAAGAAAAGTAAATGTTAAAAGTGGGATATTTTCTATCAATGTGTGGGATAAAAGTGATAGATTTATGGATACCCCTAAGTGTAGGCCACAACTAATAAAAAACTTAAGTGTCAATAACAACACTCTTCTTTAATGTCACAAAATCAGACTTGCCAAATAAAGCCTACGTACCAAGTAAAGCAAAACCAATTTTGGTTTCAAATCAAATGGACCCCACATAAATTCTACCAAATTCAATCGAATCTAGCAAGTTAGTATACAATTTATTTCTACTAAATTGTACACAACATTCTTACTGATTATGGATCCCACCTACTTGTTTTACCAATTCATAAAGAAAATCAAGGAAGAAAAAAAAGGAAAGGTAAGGATCTTGGGTGAAATTTCGGTTGAGTTATTGAAAGAAAGTTAGAGTTTCCAATACTCTGGTTTTTCTATATAAGAAGAGGTGACGACAAGGAGGGGAGGAATCAGAGATTGGGGGGTTAGACACAATCCAGAATTTAGAATTCATTTTTGTTCTTGTTATGGAGAGAGAATTGTGAGAGAAGGAGAGTTGAAAGGGTGGTATAAAAGTTGTGTATTGAAGAAGGAGACTTGAAGACAAAAGTGTAATCATTTTCTACTCTTGTGAGCTGTGCCTCTTGATCAATTAAATAATTTCAATTCAATTTATCTCTCTCTCTCTCTCTCTCTACATCTATGAATAGCTAACTTCCTCTCTAGGATTGAAGAGGAAGCTAGTTGTGTGCATACCATCTATTTAATTTCAATCTCAATCTCTCGTAATTATTTTTCGTAACTGAACTGATTTATTTTCTCATAGTGTTTAACTACTACACTTTGGATTTTTTTAATGAAATTAGTACAAGCACCTTTGATAATTGTGCTTGGAATTGATATAATATGCTTAACCTTTGTTTTGATATTATATGCTTAGCTTTGACAATTAATTATTGGAGTTGTCATTTTTTTTAAAGTGAAGATAATCATATCATTTTGGTTAATCGAGATTGAATTTTAACAAAAATACCTTCCAAACCCATGGCATTAATTTGTTTAGGTTTGAGTTATATTTGAAGAGAGATTAGAGAAATAAGTTTAGATTAATGGTATGCATATAATTAGTGGAATCTGAAATCCTAGTTTTCTCATAATTGCAGTAAATTTTTGTCATTTTTATTTATTTTTATTCATATTCTCAAATCAATCTCAAAACTTAATCAGTGTAGTTAGCTTATATTTAAACTATTAATTACTTGTTCCTTAATCCTTGCGGATCGACCTGTATTTATCGTTGTTTGCAAAGATAACCGTGCGATTGCGGTATATTTTTATTGAGTGAGAAATCACGTCCAATCATACTACATTGACGAGTTCTGCTGGAGTGATCCCTGCTGCCATGTGCATTGAGTTGAGAGCTTTTATGAGAGCTTATCTGTGACTGATTGATGCTTCCAGTAATCCCTAGATGGATACGTTGGCTTTCGTCTTTTGTAGTTGATTCATGACGAGTTGGTCTTCAACTTGCAAATCCTTTGTCATCTGGACACATATTTGAATTGGAGGAGCCTATAATGCCACAGAGGGATTATCAGCTCTCAAGTTAGGTAGTTTGAAGATTCTGCCTGCTTAGGTCTGGTGTTGTATTTCTTAACATCTTTCATCTGCTTCCTTGAAGGGTTCTACCCATGCAGGTGCTCGTGTCAGAGCTTTGATGACATCAGTATTGACCACGTTTAACAGATTACACTGCCTCCTTCCTGGCTGTTTCATCACTGAAAACAAGTTAGGCTTAGAGTTCTTGATACGAGTGTTACCTGTACCGGTTGTTGTTTGACTTGCTATGGCTAGAATTTTGATTTTGTTGTCTTCCAACAAGTTTTGAACCAAGTTCTTTAATACCCTACAAGTGTTTGTAGCATGTCCTGCAACACGGTGAAAGTCACAGTGTTCTTTAGGATTATACCACGAGGGAAATGGTTCCACTAGAGGTTCAGGGTTTCTAAGCCAGATCATCCCTGTCCCAATCAGTTCAAGAAGTAATTCAGTCAGTGTGTGGGGTAACCTGGAGTACTCCCTTGGCGGATACTGCTTCTTCGCTTAATACTGATTTTGATTCGGCACTTGCTGCTGATTCTGTACCTTGGCTTGGTTGTTGGTAGGACCAGGTCTCGATTATAAAGCATTGATAATGTTGACTTGCTCCTTTCCCTGTTTTTTGTACCTACCATCTCCAATAGTATTGGATGCGGTTTTTGCCCTATTTTTCATAGCATCTTCGATTTACGTACCTGATTATACTAGCTCAGATTATTGCTTGTATGTTACAAGACTCAGCGGCCAGCTATATTCCAGATTGACATTCTTCAGTATGATATCGATTTTCTCCTCTTCTGAAGGTGGGTCGATCATCTGTTTGCATTTGGCTCTCCACCTTGCAATGAAGTCGGTGAAGGATTCGCTGTTTCCCTGTGTTAGAGACTCCATCAACTCTGAAATTTAGGTGAATTGTTATTCTTGATTTTTTCTTTTCCACCCAGAACCTGAACAGTCTGAGCGCAGGATATAGTTTAACATGAAAAAGCCTTACGATGCTAGTGCCGCAATATTTGTGACGCACAACAACAACCCCTTCGGAGGTTTGAGTTTGACAGTGTTTATACGTGTAATGCATGAGTTCGACTAGATCGTACTGGGTTTGGCTTAGTTCACCTCAGCAAGATATGCCTCGCAACACGAAGTTGGTATTTAGTACAAGGCTGAAGCCGTGGTGTTTGAACTGCATTATCCCATATGATCTTTCAGACAGGAGCCAATCTACGCAAACCCACGAGTTTTTCTTATAAGTGATCATAGATCAAATGCACATGCAAAATGAGATGAGTGCATCAAGTGTAATATGTGCTTTGTGAAGCATATCATGTAGATAATATCAAAAGTAAAACCCCTTTTACTTTTCAAACTGGACTCTCTATCTCTAGTGGAGTCGCCAGCTGTGGCGCCCCATCTTTCGACCAACATTGAAACACCGAGCGGAATCGCTCGCGGACCTTTATACGGCGACCCACTCATTCCCTTTCGCCCTGCTTCTCTTTGAAAAGATGGTCTGGGGATGCCGAGGGAACCTGAGACGTACAAATCGTATTTGTTAACTAGAAATGCGCTTTGATTCTTGTGGCCAGCGTCTGACTCGCGGAGACTACCGCATGTCTCCTTGATCCTCTTGGTCGAGAGGAGAACCTCACTACACCAAAATAGGCCTTTTGTAATGGTTATAACCGTTACAATGATTTTCTGTAACAGTTATAACTGTTACTAAAGTGGCGTTATTTTTCCTGTAACACTTATATTCGTTGCAAATCTTTTACTGTAACGCTTATAACCGTTACTTAAATTCATTTGTAACGTTTTTTAATGCTTTTTTTTCTAAAATTTTACGTTAAAAATGCGATTTTGTAACGATTATAAGCGTTACAAAATGTCTAACACTTATAAACGTTGCAATACATTAAACACATTTATGCCTATTATAACTATTATAACTGTCACAAACTGATCCTTTTTAATAAAAAAAATGAAAATTTTTTGTTCGATTTTGGGGACTCCAACTATACCTGCAAATACCAAATCTATTGAATTGCACTGATTTCATGTTTATCTATTATTGTAATATTTAACATTGCTGCCACAACTCACCACACAATCTTTACCATCTATATATACATATACAAGACTTCTTTTTTTTTTGATCGAAAAGAAAATTGTATTAAAGGAAAAACAATATACAAGATAGAAGAGAAGAAATGAAAAAACAAATATACAGAAGAATAAGGCGAACTACGACCTTCGAGGGATCATCCCAACAAAGTTGGCACCCGACCTTTGAAAGGGGAAAGAAATCGTAAAGGCCCTAGGGGAGAAAAAGAGAATCCCAAGAGAAAATGAGATGATCTAGCCTAAATCTGAAGTCTATGAAAGCAGCCCATCCCCAAGAGAGTAACAAGGCTTTGACATCTATGCTCACTTTGAGGGGGGACTTGGCTATATTATTGAAAGCTCTATTGTTACGTTCTAGCCAAGTAGACCACATAATGGCAAAAGGAATGAAAGGCCAAATCTTGCGACCAGTACCGTGAGGAGCCAAGAAAGACCATGAGTGGGCTACGCCTTCAACTGATTCCGGAAAAACCCATGACCAGCCCGAGTGAGGGAGAATCAGATTCCAAACTTCCTTAGAATAATTACAGTGCAGGAGGAGGTGAGAGGCCGATTCGTTGTTTCGTCCACAGAGATAACAACAGTTAGGAATACACATCCCCCTTTTTCTTAGCGTGTCAATAGTGGGAATTTTGTTAAGGCATGCTGACCAAACGAAGAAGCAGATTTTGGGGGGGATATGTCGATTCCAAACGAACTTGACTGGGAAATCTGAAACAGCAGGATGGGAGAGAGATTCGTAAGTTGATTTCACACTGAAGGTCCCATTGGGGGATAGTTTCCATGAGCGGGAATCATCGACAGTTGAAAGGAGGGGAGGGACTGCCCCAATGGAGAACAATAAATCCGCCAGATGACCAATGCCAGTGTCTTCAATACGCTCACTAAAGATCAAATTCCATGAAGGAGGAGAAGGCTGAAGAGAAATAAGTGTAGCCAGGCTTTCCTTCTTCTGTCGAGAGAGCTTGTATAAAGATGGGAAGGAATCTTTGAGTCTAGCATGTCCACACCAGACGTCGAACCAAAATGATATATTAGTGCCTACTCCCACTTTGAATGCTGAGTTCTTGAAGATGATGTGAGCATGGGCTGCAATACTTTTCCAAAGAGAAGTGCCATGAGGAGTTTTGACTTGTTCTGGATACCATGAGGAGGGCGTATTGCCATATTTAAGGATAATGACTTGACACCACAATTGGTCCTTCTCTGAACCGAACCTCCAGCACCATTTTGCAAGGAGCGATGAATTCATCAATCTAAGATTTTTTATGCCGAGGCCGCCGTGGGAGAGAGGAGCACAGACTAGGTCCCAACGGACCAAATGTAATCCATCACCCTCACCTGATTTGTGCCAAAGAAAGTCTCGCATCAGTTTCTCTAATTGATTAATAATCGATACTGGGGCTTGAAAAACTGATAGAAAATAGATAGAAAGATTGATCAAGCAAGATTTAATAAGAGTTAGACGACCCCCTTTAGAGAGGAGGTTTCGTTTCCAGGTGGCCAGTTTCCTTTCGAAGCGTTCGATAACGGGTATCCAGATTGCCTTTGACTTAGCCTTTGCTCCTAAGGGGAGCCCCAAGTATGAAAATGGCAGAGATTCGGTGGAGCAACCGAGACAAGTGGCCCATTCTTGTAAATCAGGGATTTCTCCGATGGCGATGAGTTTGGTTTTGTTTTGATTAACCTTGAGACCTGCAACTACTTCGAAACACTTAAGTAAACTCATTAAATTATAAAGTTGACACCACGATGCATTAATGAAAAATATAGAATCGTCAGCATAATGCAGATGTGAGATTTGGGGTGCTAGTGAATTGACTGAAAAACCTGAAAATTTGTCTATGGAGGCGCTATAGTCGAGAAACTTTGAAAAGCCTTCCATAGCGATGTTAAACAGTAATGGTGATAGAGGGTCACCTTGACGGAGACCACGAGTGGCACCAAAGTTTCCAAAAGGTGAACTATTATACAAGACTTCTCAAATCAAACTTATATTTGCATAATAAATTAATCAAAATGATGGAAAATAAACACACTTTCACTGCTCTAAACATTCATATACACTTGTACGAATCATGTAAATACTACAGGCTCTAAGCAACGATACAACTTTGACAAACACGATAATGTTTTCTCCAATGTTGGATACCAAATATTGAAAAAATATGGGTTTTCCTCGCCCTGTTTCAATATTCAAACATAAACAAGTTAATTCACAATTATAATAGTATCACAGTATATACTAGATTTGTTATGTTTCAACGATAATGCAAAAAACGTGATTTTGAATGATTCAAATTCAGCTTGAATTATACATGAAAGAAACCCTTTGCTGCTAACGTCCCCATTTCTCATTGGCATAATAAACCTGTGAAGAAAACAATCTACCATAAGTATCAGTAAGCTAAAATCATGTGATGTTAAGCATCAAAATTAAAGGTAGATACTTGCCCTACAACAGCTTTGAAAGCTGAACAACATCTGGGCCATAAACCAGAGTAAAACTAGGCAGCAAGTTCTTTATAACTGGTGTTATGACAATGTCAACCCACTCCTTTTGTAGAAAGGTTTGGTTGTATATATAGTGAGATTCATAATAAAGACTAAAGAGTCAACTACCCTTGCTAAAAAGAGACAAGATACCTAGAGTCGATTAACAGGGTTAAATGTGGTTGGATTAAAATTTATAGATGGGGGAGTATGTATCCATCCTGCTGAAAGGGGGATTTGTTGAACACCATAGATTCAAAAATGTCATCATACTAATGTCCTTGAGACTAGAAAGTACCAGAACAATTAACCGACTAAAATAAAGATAGAGTGAGAGAGAGAACACTGCGTGAAATCTAAAGTTTTCCCTTTATATCTAAAGCTCCAAATCTGGACTCTTAAGTCCAAAAGAGAAGAACGCGAGAACTTTCCACCATCACCACCAGTATCAGCGCCACCTCCCAAGAATCCCACAACTTCTCCACCACCACCAACCCCTTACCACCATAGGTTGTTTCTCTGCCTATTCCATCATAACCACCAAATCGAAATAAAAAAAGAGAGGGAACAGAAAAAAAAAATCGAGAAAAAGAGAGTGAACAAAGAAAGACATATCGCGAGGGACAGATCAGAGAGAGAAGAAAGAACGAGAGCTTTCTGATATAAAAACAAATCGAGAACTTTAGAGGGGGGAAAGAGAGCGGCAGCAAAAAATTTTGGGAAAAAAATTGGGTAGTCGCAGAGGGGAAAACGAAAAAAATTTGGGGAAATAAGAATGAAATTTTAGTTTTTATTAAACACCAAAACTACCCTTGTCAAATAGTGAAATGACTGAAAAATCCTTTCTTAAAAATGTTTATAAACGCTACATTATTTATAATACGTTAGGA
Organism: Macleaya cordata; assembly: GCA_002174775.1. Lineage (NCBI taxonomy): Eukaryota > Viridiplantae > Streptophyta > Magnoliopsida > Ranunculales > Papaveraceae > Macleaya > Macleaya cordata. The sequence continues at coordinate 113,112 of MVGT01001483.1, read as the reverse complement.
CATATCATTCTACTTTATTGTAACAAATGTTTTATACTTGTAACACTTATAGGCGTTATAGTCCTAGTAATATTTATATTCATTACAAACACACAAAATCAAATGTTACAAAATGTCAATTCTGGTGTAGTGCCTACTCCATTTTCTTTGGTGTGTGATAGTAAAGTAAAGTTGTGTATATGTGTATGTGTCTATTCTGTAGATGTTTCTCTATTTTTTTTTCTTTTAGCGCGTTTTTCTGGTCGCTTTAAAAGGGGAAGAAGAGTCATTCTTTGTTCAATGTTGTAGAGTCACCACCTGAATTTGAAGGGTTTCAGGTCCCTTTTGTTTAGAAAAAGGCATTAGTCTCTTTGGAGAGAAACCAAGTGACGTCTCCTTCTATTTGACTTGGTCTGCGATTTATTTGTAGAGATTCAAGGTACGAGGTCCTAGTTATGGGTCAGGAAGGTGTTAGAGACCTGACAACCGCCCGATGTTAGTCGGTTTCTACTTCGTAAAAGGGGTGTTTTATTGAATATCTGTATTGATGTCTCATCTTATGTGCACATAGTACGAACTCTCCTGCATAAGAAAATAGTTAATTCGATTTTTGTAAGAAAATAAAATAAGAAAGATAAGTGCATTAGGGTAAATGATCTGACCTCTACTTCTGTTATCTCAACGAATGGAGATAACAAGGTGATTTACCTATTTTTGCTTGTATGCCTCATCGCTTGGGAGGGTTTAGGTGGATTGTTCATGCTCTAAGAGATATTTGTATCTCTCGCCTTGAGAACTTCTCCATACAAGTGGTTGGGCTACAACTATTCCTCATTTTGGAGAGAACTTGAAGTCTCATGGGAAATGCCCGTAACTCAGGTAATGCATCCTTTTTTTGAAAGGAGCTTGAAAGGATTGTGATTAACGAGTCGTGCCAGTTTTGTAAGTGGAATCTCCTCATGGGCGGAGTTCCCTCATTTCTCTCCTTATTTGGAAGGAGTTTTAAAAAGAGATTGATTAACGATTCGTGTCGGTTTTGTAAAAGAACTTAACGATTCATGCCGTAAGTGAAATCTCCTCGTGGGCGGAGTTTTGATGTTTCTTTCCTTGTTCAAAAAAAGTTTTGGAAAAGGTTGATTCACGATTCATACCGGTTTTGCTTAAGTTCTCTATGAATTGATCATGATGACAATCATAGATCTCTCTCTCTTTTTTTAATTCAGAAACTTGAGCTATCCCAAATACTATCTAATATTATGTAGCATACTATGGAGCTATGCTAAAGAGCATATTCCTCTTGAGTAACGCAAAATTGATACTATTTGATGATAATAACGAGGTTTTTGTTGTTTTGAAGGTTTTGGCAATGCTTTTGAAGATATTACAAGTACTTAAATGCATTACAACGAAATGTAAAGAGTTTGAGAGTTTTGAGTATACCTGAGCGCTTGCTGGATTTGACAAAAATTTGGGCAGAGGTTTGTTACGATTTCTCTCTTTTTCTCACTTTGATAGGTCTCACTGATGGATTCCTATCTCTAACTTAATCTAAGGTCGATTCGACAAGTTTTTGCGTCCCTATTCTCGTCCCGAGAGCAGCAGGTGGCCCACGAAGAGAGTTTCGTGATTTGAAAGGACTTAGAACTAAACTAGAAAGACTCGAAGTAAGCAACGTAGAGCGAATCGAAGTCTAGAGCACACAACCTTCTCAAGGATCAGGAGTTTTCAGCTGGTGTGCATAAAAGAAGTCCCGAACTAATTTTGGAAGGAAGGGGACGGGTCCTATTAATAGGCCCCTGGCTTGGTTTGGGGCGCACCTTCAAGGTGCACCGAGAAGCTTAGGTCGGTTCAGCCCCTTTGTGGGCTGTTTCGGGGTTCTTCGGGCTCTTCCGTTGTTTTTTTGCAAATTTTCGACCAACTTGGTCCGTCGAAAAAGATCATCGACAGATTCAGTCCGTCGATTTTTATTGTGAGGTTTTTTGGGGTTCTCCGGGGTTTTGGCTTTAGGTTTTGGTCCCCTTTCCTCGTTTTGACTCATTCAAGTTCTAATTCGGACACTTTTAGCTGGTTTTGACGGAACTACTGAGGTTTTCTGAGCGAACCAAATTTAGGTGTCTACATGTACAAATTCGACACCAACTTGTTGAATAATATAAAAAAAAATAGTCGAAGTACTAAAACGGACTGAAGAAGTTCGTTGAGGACTTTCTCAAACGGACTACCCAGTCCGTATGCTAATGTATAAAATGGAAAAGGTAGGCCATTTGAAGGGATTTATGCAGAGAGATTCAAAAGCATGTAACGAAAATTTTATGGGTTTATGAAAATGAACAAGAAGGTTTTTTCGACCAATCCTATTACAACTTGGTGTTAGTTCAAAGTTAACACAAACTTGCTCAAAATTTGCCAATCCGGGGTTGCCCGGATGGTTAAGGCGTCCCCTCCCATTAGGGAGGTCTTGAGTTCGAGCCTTGCTAGGGTGCCTAGCAAGGTTCTACTCATGTAATGTGGTGTAACCATAAAAAAAAAAAAAAAAAAAAAAA
>MVGT01001483.1:91150-110470 GCA_002174775.1 Macleaya cordata | reverse complement strand
CGAAGTGAACCGAGACTCACTAGACTCTAACTCAAGTTACATTGACCATCTTGAGTTTACCTTTGACACGAAATTCGACAAACATAAAACATGGACCTTTCAGACTGGCCTATCTTCTTCCGCTCTACACTGTTTTGCTATACTCTGCAGGCGTCCGGCCTAAACACAAAACAAAAATCAAAAATATATTAGACCATATCATAGTTACTTTAGGTATAAACGGTTGAATTAACTCGTATTAGTGTTGATGGGTACTTATAAACGTTCCAGTCACGAGTGTATCAAGGGAAGTTCGTTGTGGTTCTCTCACCCTATGAACAGGGTTAATTAGGTTTGGGCGAGAGACTAAATGATACCACTCCATGTAGTTGGCATTCCACTCCCCCGGATGCTACAACGGTGTGAATCTCCGATTAGGGTGAAAGAGATGATCTTACCAATTCTCAAATTGTAAATGGTGTAGACTGTAATCAACTTTATAGGAATACACATTGGTCCCTATCCGACAGGAAGAGAGTTGTGTAGGAGAAGGTGGGATAGTCTGCACCTGACCAAGCTATCTTAGAACCCTATCGGGATAATAAGGTTTGAAGACATTAAAGCAAACAACAAGACCAATATAAATTTCAATCTTAGGAATGCGGTAATGGTTTCTACGGCCATGGTAGGGATCCCATGTAATCTTAAAATAACATTTAAAATATAAAAAAATAGGGTAAAGTTTTTAAAGTGAACCATAATGTAAATTGGAGACCAATTAACCGATACTGACTAAATTGAAAGGCAAGTCGTTAAGCTGTGTCTGTATATAGATCAAATTCGTAGCAATGAGTATGGTCTCAACCTGAGGCTCCCACCTGCCTATCCTTGGTTGCCCGTCCACATAGGTGCCCAACTCATTACTCCGATCTAAGGATGGAAAGTGCTCGTATATCCAAGTTTGCGCATAAATTATTCACCATCATTAAATATGCAATAGGTGTAAAACATCGAAAAGAAATAATTAATTCCCTTTTTCCAGCAATAAACTCAAAGATCTAGTAAGCCTCTTCGTAGAACGATGCGACGCAATTCCCAACTCTCGGTAAAGGGTGATTAATGAAGCAGGACCCCAAGAATATTGATAAATGCGTTCAAGGTTACCGAGACATTGGAGAAAGTGGGCTAGAACACTGTTTCCAGACTTGTTGGGATACAAGGTGCCCCCAATGATGTATAGGACATAATTTCTCACAGCTATCTGCTTCTTTATGGGAGTCGCATCTTCATCGCATTGCTGGAAATGCGTCCTCAACCAATTGTAGCTCAGGTAACCATTTAATTTCAACTCGTCGAAGGCCTCATTAATAGTAATGCCTAGAGTATCAATAATAACTAAACTTGCGAATCGAATAGTAGATTAACTGTGCCCGTAACAGTCATCCCCTCCATACAAACCCCTCAAATGACCTCCACATCATAGAAAGTAGTAGTCATCTTACCGAATAGTAGATAAAATAAATTCATTTCTGGATACCACGTAACTACAAAGGCATTGATCAACGCTCTATTCATAGTTTTTTGTGTTTGGGTAGCCAAGGCAGATAAGCATAAAGCACGAACAACCTCCTGCATATAGTTGCATAAATCACTCTAGGGCCAGAGGTACAAAGATTGGGAGCAATTGTGTGTTTCCAAAGGCATACGCCTCTGGTGCAACAAGTAAAATGAATGAAAACTATAAAGAACAGCAAAAGGCAACCAAAATCTTAGTAGAATAAAAGAAACAATAATATAAATTGAAAGTAACTAACCTCTGTTACAACACACGTGATTGCATGGAACATGCAATATCATCACATGTCTAAAAATTCAAAATTCAAAATCATTCTCTAAAATATCATTTATTCTTCTGACATTAAATCAGTATATATTACTTCCAAATATATGCCAGATTTAATTGTCTAGAATTATTTCTTGTTGTAATCGGGTAATTGATTGAAGCTATTTTTGTAAAGCTTTGTATTTAAATAGAGCTCATTGCTCATCAATAATAATCAAGGAAAAACCATCTTTCACATGGTATCAGATAACCAAGCAGATCCAATGGCTTCTTCATCCATTCCTTCTGCCACTATCCAATGTTACCCGCCTTGTCTCTATCAAGCTAGACCGTAATAACTACCTCTTATGAAAAAATCAGATGTTCCCTATCCTACATGCTCATGACCTGTATCAGTTTTTGGATTCAAGTGTTCCCATTCCACCAACACACAGCCTAGATCCGGTAACTAATATCATTGTACCCAATCCAGAGTATGGTCAATGGCGCAAAATCGACCAACTACTTCTTTCCTGGATAAATTCCACCTTAACTGAACCTATTCTGGCTGAAACCGTTGGTTTTACTACTGCTAGGGACGTCTGGAAGATCTTGGAGTCCCTATTTACATCTACAAGTGCTGCTCGAATTCTTTAACTTCAAGTTCAATTATATAATATTCAAAGGGGTAACTCATCTATTTCTGAATATTTATCTAAGATCAATAGTCTTTCTGATGCCTTAGCTTCAGCCTTGCAGCCTGTTCCACCAGTAGATTTAATTTTCACCACTTTGAGAGGACTAGGCCCTGAATACGAGGCCTTCACAGTTGTTGTTACTGCTCGTCCTCCACTACCCACGTTTGCTGAACTTCATGCCCTACTTCTCAACCAAGAACTGTGTATGGAAGAACTCCATCGACGTCATAACCAACTAGGTAATACTGCATTTGTTGCTCGTCAAGCCCTGGTGCAACGCACCAACTCCAACACGGTACTCCAAAGAGGTAGGTTTTAGCCACGCCCTCCTTATAGTCGAGGGCGAGGAGGACGAGGACATCCAAATCAATCTCATTAGCAGCCTAGAACTCCCTCAAATCCGTCCTCATCTAATTCCAAACAACCTCGAATTATTTGCCAAGTGTGTAGCAAACCAGGCCATAATTCCCTACAGTGCTATAACCGGTTCAATCAATCCTTCCAAGCCGACGATCTACCTCAAAGCTTTGCTGCCATACAATTAACTTCTACTCCGTATGACCAACATTGGTACCCTGATACAGGGGCTACCAAACACATGACTGCAGAATCATCCGAAATGGCTAATCGTGTGGAATACAATGGTAATGATAAAATTATAGTAGGTAATGGAATGGGTCTTTCTATTTTTGGTATTAGAAATATCACCATTAACACTCCAAATTCTAATTTACCATTAAAAATAGTTTTACATGTTCCATCAATTACAAAGAATTTACTATCCGTTTCCCAATTAACTAAAGATCTGGATTATGTTTTTTATTTTGATAAGTTTGGTTTTTCTATCCAGGATCGGCAAACGGGGAGACGTCTGCTACAAGGACCGAGTAAAGGTTGTTTATACCAGATTCCCTCTTGTTCTGGAGTTGCTAAATCTACTCTTAGCACAAATATATCAATCTTAAATAAACGGGACTTATGGCACAAGATATTAGGCCATCCGAACTCCAGAATTATGTCCAAAATAAAATCAAATAAATGGATACCAGTTGATTCTAACTTTCACCGTGTTACTTTTTGTTCTAGTTGTGTGCATGCTAAATCACATACACAACCCTTCCCGCCACGACCCATAAGGTCACCAAGATACTAGACCGTGTTCATGCTGACTTATGGGGTCCATCTCCAATTGTTTCTAATAGTGGCTTTCGATACTTTCTCATCTTAGTTGATGAATTCTCAAGATTCGCTTGGTTATATTTTCTTCACACAAAAGGTAAAACCTTTCAATGCTTCAAAAAATTTCAAACCTTGGTCAAAAATCTTTTTGCCACAACCATAAAAGTCTTGCAAAGTGATGGTGGTGCAGAGTTTATCTCCAACCAACTCACTGATCATCTCATAGCACAAGGTGTTGCTCCACAACGATCTTGCCCCCATACCCCTCAATAGAATGGTATGGCCGAATGCAAGATCAGGCATGTAGTCGAAATTGGCTTAGCCCTATTACATCACAGTGATATGCCTCATTCGTACTGGGATGAGGCCTTTTCTACATCTGCCTACCTAATTAATCGCATGCCTACACCCATTTTATAAAATCAAACACCGTACCAAAAAGCTTACAACAAAATACAAGACTAAAATTTCTTAAGAGTTTTTGGTTCTGAATGTTATCCACTTTTTGTACCCTATAATAAACACAAGTTACAATACAAAACTAAACGGTGTCTTTTCATTGGGTATAGTGAGGTCCATAAAGGATATAAGTGTTTAAATATTGAAAATCAATGTGTTTACACATCCAGAAATGTAGTGTTCAATGAAACTTTTTTCCCGTACAAAGAATTAATTTCCAAATCACAACCGTCCACTCGAGTTACATCACCAGTTCCTTTAACCAAACAAATAAACCTAACACTACCATCACTTGCAAGCAACACTCCCTCAAATTCCAGTAATAGCATGCACACCATTGCACCTCTTCCATCTTCAACAATCTCTATTCCATCTCATCATACATCTTCTAATGCTTCTAACTCAACTGATATTGCAACTCCACAACAGGGACCGGACATACCACCAACACAAGGTTCACCAGCAGGTACTCCTCCTACGTCGACTCCCCCACCACCGCCACCTCCACCACCACTTCCACGACTACCTCATCCCATGGTGACTCGAAACCGTGATGGAACCAGGAAACCAAAGATCCTACCCTCATTTTATGCAACACGGCACCCCATTTCTCAATGTTATATGGCCCTTCAATCCAATACCCAAACAGAATCAACATGTTATACTTCAGCCTCAAAAGATCCCAAATGGTGCACCGCCATGTTAGACGAATTTAATGCTCTCCTTGATAATCGAACATGGTCCTTAGTACCCAAACAACCCAAGATGAATGTTGTGGGTTGTAAATGGGTCTATAGAATCAAAAGAAAAGCTGATGGATCTGTAGATCGATTTAAAGCCAGCTTAGTAGCAAAAGGCTACAACCAACAACACGGACTTGACTATGATGAGACCTTCAGTCTGGTAGTAAAGCCCATAACAATCAGGCTTGTTCTCAGTCCTACAAAATCTAACTGGTCCATACGTCAGTTAGATGTCAAAAATGCATTTCGCATGGGTCACTCGACAATGAAGTATACATGGTCCAACCACCTGGTTTCATCGATCCAAAATTTCCAAACCATGTATGCCGTCTCCACAAAGCTTTATACGGTCTTAAACAAGCCCCAAGGGCCTGGTTCTAGCGGTTCACGAGTTACCTACTAGAATTAGATTTCCACCAATCAAAATCAGATCACTCTATGTTCATTCAACGTACCCCAAATGCGATCATTATTCTGCTCCTGTACGTTGATGATATTATCATTACCGGATCTGATAACTGAGGGATACATGGGCTCATCATAAATCTAAGTTCTGAATTTGCAATAAAGGACTTAGGTCCCTTATACTATTTCCTCGGAATGGAGGTCCACCAAACCAACCAAGTTCTGAATCTCACCTAAACCAAATACACCCTAGACCTTTTACAAAAAACTGATATGTTAAATGCAAAGCCCATCAACACTCCAGCACCCTTTGGTCGTAAAATGTCTTTAAATAATGGTAAATTATTTGGTGATGTAACTAAATACCGGAGCATAGTAGGGGCCCTTCAATACCTTACTATGACCCGACCGGATATAACGTATGCTGTGAACCAAGTAAGCCGATTCATCCACAATCCTACTGACCTACATTTTCTAGCAGTGAAAAGAATACTCAGGTACCTAAAGGGAACGTTAGGGAAAGGACTCTTTCTATCAAGGCACTCGCCACTTCAACTCACAGCTTACTCAGATGCCGACTGGGGTGGCACACCGGATGATAATACCTCTACCTCTGGAAGTTGTACCTTTCTGGGTAAAAATTTGATATCGTGGTCAAGCAAGAAACAACCTACAGTCTCAAAATCCAGCACAGAGGCTGAATATCGAGCCATGTCTCTCACCACATCAGACCTTGTATGGATACAATATCTACTATCTGATCTTAGAGTATATTTATCTAGACCACCAACAATTTTATGTGACAACCTCAGCGCAACATATATGACAGTAAATCCGATTCAACACTCAAGAAGCAAGCACATCCATATTGACTATCACTTTGTAAGAGAAAGGGTTGCTCGTGGAAATTTACTAATCCGCTACATTCCTACAAATCATCAGGTAGCCGATGTCTTTACCAAAGGTCTACTACAAGTGAGATTCCAGTTGCTTACATCCAAGCTTTCACTACGACAAGTCCTACGCTCAGCTTGAGGGGGGATGTTAGAACACATGTGATTGCATGAAACATGCAATATCATCACATATCTCAAAATTTAAAATTCAAAATTCAAAATCATTCTCTAAAATACCATTTATTGTTCTGATATTAAATCAGTATATATTACTTCCAAATATATGCTAGATTTAATTGTCTAGAATTATTTCTTGTTGTAATCGTGTAATTGATTGAAGCTATTTTTGTAAAGCTTTATATTTAAATAGAGCTCATTGCTCTTCAATAATAATCAAGGAAAAACCATCTTTCACAACCTCTCCCATCCAAATCTTAGAAGTGATGTGACAGTTGTAGGTTTTCAATAATGAAATGTCAACAGGAGCACCAGGTACATCCAGAGGGGGTGCAGTAGAGGGGTTAGGTGGGGCACTGGAGGGGGTGTTGACTGGGTCGCTATAGGTAATGGTGGCTGCCTCCATAAAGGTGGGGGTTTTGTTATTCCGGGTGCGAGACCTTTTGTAGGATCCCTGCGTGTTAACCCGTGCTTAGACCATGCGATTTTGGGCCGAATTTGTGGGCCGCGTATGCCTATGCGCACAAGATATCTAAATGTTAATTGTATCGAACAAAAGAAAGGATTCAAAAGATGGTAAGGGTGATGTTTAGAGCATAAATGAAAAGACTTACGGACTTCAAAAAAACTATATAGAGATCCACTAAAATGAAAGTAAATCATCAAAAATTACTTGCTGAAGCATACCAACGCATAGATTTTATTAGTACATCAATGACAAAAAAAAATAGGTTTCGATACCAACAAACTAGCATAGATTTAATTAGTACATGAGTTGTTACAATGTCAACGCACTAATAATTTTCAACTAACAAGGACCCAAAATTTTTAACAAGTTGCTTCGAAACAAGTATCAGAGCTAGGGATGAAAAAATCCTATATGAGAGGAAAAAATAATAATAGTCAAATGGACATACAGATCCGTTTTAGTTTAAATCATAAAACGGACTTATAAATTTATTTTATATTAAAGCATAAAAGGACTTATAAGTCCGGGAAAACAGTGCTAAACGGACGGACTTAAGGGCCTGTTCCGTAAACAACCACTAAACGTACTATCGGGCCCGTTTGAGGTTGTCCTCTTTAGCCTACACAGTTCGTTTGGACTGTAATAAACGACCAGTGAACCGAACCTTTTACCGACCAAAATTGATTAAAACTGGTACCAATAGTGGCGAAAACCTACCCTAACATGTTTAGAAAGAATCAAACCTAACCATAACAGCCTAAAACTCCAAATCGAACAAAAAATTTACGGATTTGGTGCTCCTTCACTTGAAGAACTCGATTCCGCCGGAGGTGGGAGTTTAACGGCCTTTCTCCTTGTCATTGAACCTTGTTTGATTTAACTCTTCAAACGGTTCTGACACAAAGCTGGATTCATTGATCGTATCTTCTTCATCTCGATTTTAAGGCATCATCAGTCTCCCATTCAGAGTGTTTTCATTGGTTTGATCAAGTAGTTACATCTTGAATCAAACGACCTCCATTGTATCCTGAGAGAGATTTTCATTATCACCCCAAAGTGACATTACGGTTTCTACTGGAAGGGGAGAAACATCTTTTAAAAGATAGCGCTTGTACGTGCCTTGGAGTTTTCAGTTTTCTGCAGTGAATAATTACCCCGTCGATCAACAGAAGCTCCGTTAGATCGAGATTGAAGAACATTTAGGGTTGGAGAGTCCGTTTGGGTTAGTTTTAGAAACAAAGGAGAGAAGTTAGGGTTAAATAGTTAAAAGGTTAGAGTAACGATTATTTTGAAAAGATATTGTTTATGAGGGTTCATTTAGAAAAAAAAAAAAAAAGTATCTAAAAGATGTTTAAAAAAATTATTAAATTTTATACTTTATAATCAAAGATGAGGATGGCTCATATGTTTGGATGGTTCAAAGTGGAATTTTGGTAAAACTAGGATTGCTCATAGTGTAGAATGACTCATACAAAATGTTAGGATTCTCTTTAACATCAGTCTTTTGAATCACCCTAAAAAACTACATGCATAAAACCTAGCCCATGGCACAGAGAGAGCCGCCTTCAGCATGTTCTGCAGAACACGCCCAGCTTGAAGTTGATAGCTTTTCACCCCTACGTAGCCTGTGTCATCACGTAATAAAACTCCAATACCATATTTAGAATCATGAATTCAAATTTGGTCCTCCATTTCCTCTTTCGATACATAAAATTGGCCGCCCCCAACCTCCCCACCCCCCCGATAGTAGCGTTGGGTTGTACATGTAAGCAAGATGACTAGCTCACATGAGAAACCAAATTCATGGTGTTAAGGCGGGACCAAAAAGTTTGCCACGCGATATTTTTGGGCCCCGGGGGTTTGAATATTCTCCATCGGTCACTAGCTTGCCACATGGAACATCGGAGTTACTGTTAGTGGATTGTAGTCTTGTCCACGTTGAACTTCAGAGTGGATCCACTACTGTTAGTATATTGACTAGCAAAAAAAGAAGAGAAAAAGTAAAGAAAATATTGGTCGGGACGAAAGAAAAAAAGGTTGATGGAATTTGAGGAAAGGAATCGAAGTTTTGGGGGATGATATGCATGAGGAAGAAGTAAGGTAGCCTTGTTAGGTTCATCACTTTCCCACCACGTTATTCCTATCTTCTCTTCTCATTTTTTTCATTTTAATACTGATCCCCCTGTTGTTGATATACTCTCACTGTCCCCTTCAATCTGTTCTCATGTAGGTCTCAAGTAAACAACCCAAGCGTAGAGAGAGAAACTAGAGAGAGATGAATACTCCTTATTCACACCTTAGTGGTGTACTTTCAACATTGTGGCTCATGATCTTAGTTATTATTACATCATCAGGTATTATTAATACTTCACTCTATTTTTGTCTTTTAAGTATGAGATAATGATTCGGCCGGCACATTTTTAAGACACTCTTTATGTTTGTAATTTGTAGCCGTTGGAAATGTTGGATTTGAGCAATTTTTTAGGTTTTTTTCGTTATCGTTGTTATAAATTAATGTTATCTAATATTTGCACGTGATGGATGTTTGTGAAATTAAACCATACGTAGAGTTGGAGTTAAATCTTAATTTTACGTTAAATTTTTTCTTGCTGTTTTGGGACACCATAAAAGAGGCGTCGCTAGTCAACACCCAGCCTATGGGGTTTACTTAGATATGATCTAAAGGTTAATTTTTTTTGTGAGGAAGTTCTCCTCACCTCATTGATTATCCTCACAAAAAAATTAATTTATTCTAAAAATTTTAACCCTATCAAAGATTGATTTGAAGTTAATAATTGAAATGGGTTTTGAAATTTTAGCAAAAGAAAATGGGTTGTACGTAGCGAAAGACCGCTTGCTCGAGTGGCTAGAATCAGTGGCTTTCTTAGTGAGGCCGTGGTTCGAATCCCACAAAGGGACTCTTCTTCAATTACTATTGAATGGAATATGTTCTTACATCTAAGTTTTGGTTCTACCGGAATTCACCAAGGGTAGCCCAACCCAAATTACATATCTTGAATTCCATCAGTCTCAAAGTGTACGTTGCGAGCCTTAAAATCGTGTTACCCATAAAATTGATGAAATGCGTTGTAACTATTTTATTTTTTTTGATAGGGGGTCGTTGTAACTATTTTAATATTCATTCTTTCTTTATTTTTATTTTATTTATAGGGGTGAAACGATCTGAATCGGCAAGAATTTTCACCATTATAAATGATTGCAAAGAGACAGTTTGGCCCGCAATCACCCCGGGTGAGAACTTTGGCGGAGGTGGTTTCCTATTAAAACCAGGCCAATCTGCCGTTTTTACTGCCCCGGTTGGTTGGTCCGGTCGAATATGGGGTCGAACTGGTTGCGATTTTGATAAAAACGGTAATGGTACATGCCAAACCGGCAATTGCGGTACCCTTCTTAAATGTGTAGCCTCAGGAGAAACACCAGCTACACTGGCCGAATTTACCCTTGCATCACTCGATTTTTACGATGTTAGCCTCGTTGATGGGTTCAACTTACCGGTAGCCGTAACGCCAATCAACGGTAAAGGGAACTGTAGCATTGCAGGTTGTGATGGTGATTTGAGACCTAATTGCCCATCGGAGCTCACTGTTAAAGCTGGGAAGAAGACTGTCGGTTGCCGGAGTGCATGTGATGTGTTTCAGACAGATCAATATTGTTGTAAGGGTGTTTATGGGAATTCAGCGACATGCCAGCCTACGTATTACTCAAAAAAGTTCAAGGAAGCTTGCCCAGCTGCTTATAGTTATGCTTATGATGATCCAAGTAGTATTTTCACATGTTCTGGAACCGATTACATTGTTACATTCTGCTCGTCTAGGTGAGTGAGCATATGTATGTTCATAGTAGCTAGTTTGGTCTCATGCATGAATCTGCCCCCCCCAAAAATTGACTCTGAATGCTGACGTTCTTAATGTGGCAGATCATGAAATGCATGCCACATTCCATCTTACCTACTATATCAGGAGGTCGTCAGCATTGAGGGCATGCGGCCCTTAATATTTTCCGTTGAGAATTTCATACTATATTTACTTGTAATAATTATTTATTAATCTACATATATCATGTTGATGTTTTACCCTTCTTCAAACCAGTTTTACCCCCCTCATTATTTACTCATAATTTGCATTATTCCCTCCCCCAACATTTTTAAATTAGTATTTTTATTTTTTTTAAAATTGATGCATATATTCATCAAAAGTCATTTAATTTTAAACATAGATTGTAATCAATCTAAGGATTATTGTAAGTCGTTGGAAGTTATTCTGCATATTTTTTAAGCTTAAAAAGAATTGCATCGAACAGTCATCTAATCTCAAACGTTTATAAGGTCAATTAGAATGAAATTGTCATCCTTAATTACCAAAAAAAAAAACAAAAAACATCAACCTAGCTAGCTACACTCAATCTTTATGTATATATATTTTGATAAAGGCTAGCTACACTCAATCTTTGTATTTTATGATGATCATCTTAACTTCTTGAGAGTGTTTTCAGGAAACAAACGGTGTGTACATATCACGATAATAAGCTCGTCTGCAGTGGATCGAACGGCTTAAAATCACTCGCTAAAAAATGGAGGGCCATGATATTCTTATTTACATTGATAAACTCATGGCTTATGTTTTAAAGAAAAAAAAAATAGATCGATTGACATTATTATTAATTCCTCTACTTCAAATATTAGTAATTATTCAGTTGAGCTTGACCAACAAATTACAGGATGATGCCTTCATATCAGGGTCCTTTGTTCCCTAATAAAAGTGTTGTGGTTGTTGTTGTACATTGTAAAATACTTGCTTGTGTTTGTTATATTTTAATTTATTTTTTCATTGAATGAAATAAAAATTCAAATATTTCTTGAAATAGTATACAAATTTACATGTGATTTTTGGAAAGGAACGACTCATAGTTCAATCCATTTTTTACTAATTCAGCCCAACAAACGGTGTGTTTTATATTTCTAATAGGACCGGTTCCCTTGACTTAAGGTTTTTGACTTAATTTATAACGTTTGTGAATATCCATAGATTACAAAGATCTAATAGTTAATAAAGATTGTTGTTATTAGGGCTCCCTGGTTAGGATGAGGGGCATGCTCAATTAGGGGGGCACCCCCAAATTTTACAAATTAGTTAGGGGCATGGTTAGTTTTACTTGGGGGGAGATTTCCCATTTCAAAGAAACCTGTCGAATTTATTGAAACTTTTTAAGGACAATCTATCGATTTGGTTAGCATTTTTAGACTGATTCCTGTCGTTTTTCAATTGATTAGTTGGGTTTGTGGGGAACAGTAGCAATTTTTGAACTGAAATCCAAACATTCTAAAATTCGAGAGGTTTCTGACGAAAATATTGATTATATTTGAGAGATTCCTGTCGAAAAAGTTCTTCGTCTTGAATATGATTTGATCGAATTTCAGTTCGCTGGGTTTTTTTCGGGTTTTGTTTTACAGAAAAAATAAAATATAAAAAACGGATATTATTAAGTTATATTACCTCGAATGTTATTGATTATGAGTCTTTTACAGGATTTGAAGACCCAATACCCTCATCAAAATTATTTTTTTGATGTTTATTCCTCTATTAATGGAGTTTCTTTGACAACTTCATTATCTTCCATGTCTTTGATATATGTGTGTTCAAATCGTTGGTTGTCGAATAGTTGAGCCGTTATTACTATTGGGTGGAGTTCATGAATGTGAGAATTTTTAAGGTGGGAACCATAAAGGTAGGGATACTCAAAATGAAAACCAAGTTTTATTAGGGTTTAGTTGTCTTTTGTGAGGGGAGTCCCCCTGGGAAAAATACAAAATGAGAGAAGGTATAAGCTTAGACTTTAAGGCCCAAATTTTGAACATGCCCCCCAACCAAAAGGGGAGCCTCAATAACAGCACTCTTAATAAAAGTGACCCAAAGTTACTATTAAGTGTTATATAGTTCGGCTTTAAGCCGAGCCAAAACTACCAAAACTAAAATTCTTTCCTCATTAAAATTCCTCTCTACTTTAATTATGGAGTAGAAAAAGGATGAAGATTCTTTCCTTCATTCCATCTTCTTCACCAACTAAAAGAGTTTTGTACTACTTAAACTCTCATCCAAAAACAAGTTAAAGATATTTTTGAACAGTTTCTTGATGTTTCGTTTTTTATGGATCACTTTTTTTTCACATTATAAAAAGGTAAAAATTAAAGGGAGTTTATGGCTTGTTTTGTTACTTATTTTCTTCTTTGTATTGCTATTAAAAAAATAGAAAATGAGTAGGATGCCCTTGCATGGGAAGAAAACTGACGTGTAGGATAGTCTTTTTTTTATGCACAGACAGTCCTCGGCACATGTTAGCACGATGCAAAAAGACAAAAAAATCATCTGCTCAATAACGACGGTGCACGTTAGCAAAATCCAATTAACGAATTTTAACATAAAAATGGCTATAACTTTCAAAATATAAATCGAATTTGAACAAATTTTATACCGTTGTAAAGCATTTTTAAAGATCTTTAAAACAAAATCAGACATGAATACCAAATTCCAAAAAAAAAAAAACAAATCCAGAAAAAAGTCCATTTAACAAGCTAAAAACTTAAATAATTGTATGCAAATTATAGTTTGCATTGTTTAAAAAGTAGTTTTTCGATTTTTTACTTATGCAATTTGTTTGCATATAGGCTTTCAAAAGTGCAGACGCTCAAAAGTATTTAAAAACGCCAGTGCAAATTATAATTTGCATTGTTTTTAAGTATGCAAATTAATTGCATAGGTTTTTATTTATGCAATCTATTTGCATAACCCAGTTACAAAAAAAAAAACGCCTATGCAAATTATAATTTGCATTGTTCTTAAGTATGCGAATTATAATTTGCATAGATTTTTATGTCTACAAACTGCTTGCATAACCCAGTAACAAACAAAAAAAAAAAAAATTGCCTATGCAAATTATAATTTACATTATTTTTAAGTATGCAAATTATAATTTGCCTAGATTTTTATGTATGCAATCTGTTTGCATAACCTAGCTGCAAAAAAAAAATGCCTATACGAATTATAATTTGCATTGTAATTTACATAAGTTTTATGTATGCTTTTTGCATGACCCAATTACCAATCTGCATTCATAGTCTAATTACGAATTTTTTTTTTTGAATTTAGTATTGTTGTCTGGTCTCATTTTAAAGATCTTGAAAAATGCTTTCCAAAAATATAAATTTGGCTAATATCTAAATTGTAGATTAAAAGTTATAGAATTTTTAATTTTAAAAAAATTTGTTTTCTCTCTCTGCCACATCGTCAGTTCCCACAAAACAAAAATAGTTAGAAACTACGTATTTAGTAAAGGGAAGGGTAGTTTAGGTACCAAAATTTTATTGTTTTAAAATAAAAGAAGGAACTAACTCCTTCGCTTACAAAACGGTAAAAAATAGGGATTAGACTTATAAAACAACAAGTGCTTATCCTCTACTTAAAACCGTTATAAAAGAAAGGCTTTCAGCCCAATATTGTGATTAAAAAATTGGACCATGAAAAAACTCAATTATTTATCTAAAAAAAATTATTATTGAAAAGCTAAATTCAATTTTAAAATCTTGAATTTCTTAGAACTATTTAATTTTTTTTTACCTCAGGTCTTAATGGGATGAAATAATTTTTGGTAATGCATGAAAAAACTCAATTGTTTACCTAAAAAAAATTATTATTGAAAAGCTAAATTCAATTTTTAAACTTCAATTTCTTAGGACTGTTTAATTTTTTTTTCCTTCGGTCATAATGGGATGAACGAATTTTCGGTGGATGTTTCTCTTTGGATTGATCTTTTATTTTTTTTCATATTTTTAAAAGGTAAAAAGTGATCCATGATTTTGTGGCTTGTTCAAAATATTAATTTTTGTTATGTGTATGGATGAGCAAATTGAACCATGATCTGAACCACCGTATATATAAGTTTGTTTTCCTTTTCTTTTCTACCCTATAATGTTGATTGAGGTTCGTACTAATTATTCTCTAAAATCTGAACACATAGAACAGAGTTTTTCGTCCTGTTTGAGTCTTTACAATGGAGGAAAATAGAAAAATGCATATAACTAAGTTAAGGGAGATGATGGAAAATGCATCGATTAAAGCCTTGTAGTTTTTTTCCCCAATCTTCACTTGTTTTTGGGTGAGAGTTTGCTTCAATGGTGAAGTAGTATGTAACTCTTTTAGTTGGTGAAGAAGATAGATCGACAGAATGAATTTTCATCCTTTTTGTACTCCGTAATTAAAGTAGAAAGGAATTTTAATGAGGAAAGAATTTTAGTTTTTGCTTGGCTTAAGCCGAGCCATATGACACTTAATAGTAACTTTAAAGCCTTGTTTATCCATGCAAACTACCACGGTCAAATTGATAAATCAGCTGCTTGGTATGATATTCCTCTGCTAGTTAGGATACCTATGGCCATGTTTGTCCATGCAAACTACCACTACCACAGCTGTAGTAATTTACATTCTGTAAATTTTCTCTGCATACCAAGCAGGGCCTAGGTCCCTTTTATTAACCATCAGATATTTGTAATCTATGGACATTCACAAACGTTACAAATTAAGCCAAAAACCTTAAGTCATGGGAACCGGTCCCATTTCTAATAATATAAATTAAATAATATTTTGTCGGTTCTATAGAAGTAGCACGTCCATGCATAATGTGGTATCAAATTTATAAAACCAACATGCTATTGTGCGAAATCAATATTGTATACAGAATTTTGTTATGCAAGGTTATGAGGTCTTATCGGCAGTTGTGTGCCGTTATAACAGCAGTCGTATACTAGCTTTGATACAAACCCTAACTTACCCCACATGAGAGGCTGGATCTAAGTTTGTGTCGTGATGACAACAAACTTCCTTAAAAAATGATGCAAGCTGAATGGTGATCACGTACCAAATAATGAGGCAGAAGTCCTGTAATTTAATAATTTATTATATGATTCATTCTTACATGGAAATGAAATTATTTTCTAGGGAAGGAATTTTAATGTTCAGATGGAGAGGCCGTTCTAGATTTTTAATAAAGTTATTTATCTATAAGGGATCATTTAGATAAGGGAGAACGTATAATTTGTTGGTGGATAGACAGTTTTTCTGCTTTTTTTAACATATTTTTCATAATGTATCTTCGCCTTAATTCTCTTTACATAGAGATGGTTATAGTTGTAGGTTTAAAATATATTGCCGATTTGGAATCGATATTAGGAACAGTGAGTCCACCTTAAAATCATTATAAATATAATATTGATCATAACACTCTTTTTACAAATTCAAAATTTTAGAGAAAGTGATTGTTCAACATGATATTAGAGTGAGTGATTTAAAAGGGTGCTCAAGGAAAGTTAATTTAGGACAATGAGCTCACTCTCGGCCAATCTTCATAAATATATATAGGGTTAATTTAGGTTACCCCCAGAATAATTGGCCAATCGGACTTACCCACCTTAAAGATCAGATATTGAACTTACCCCCTCAAACTCACGGTTTCCGTGATTCTGCCGTTAGAAGGCACACGTGCATCTCGCACGCTCCATTTTTTGAGGGGGGTAAGTCCGATTAGCCAATTATTCTGGGGGGTAAACTAAATTATCCCAAAAGAAATTAATCCTAAGAGAGAAACCAAAATGGAGAGATGGATGTTGGTGTTTAGGGATTTGATTAATCAGAATTCTTAATTACTTTTTTATCAGAATTCTTAATTACTTCTACTCCTTCACCACCACTTCATCTTCTCCATCCTCAAATTCATCATAAATTTTCAGAGAATGAGATCTACTGCTCTTCCTTCTCTGTATTGGGTTCTTTCAAATGACATCAATGAATTGATTAAATCTAGACAAAAGCTTTAAAATTTAAGAGAACTTCACTATAATTGACCACATAAAAAAGATAAAAATATTAACCAATTGTTCTAATTTACAGGGACGAACCTGAAAGACCCTCTCATCAAAGATACCAGGTGAGATTGAAGAGAATTTGAACTATTTCCATCACTAAAAGCTCAAGTTCGACAAACAATGGTGATTCCTCCCCACCATCACTGGTGATGATGAAATGAGTGGAATTTGTACTGACGAAGTTCATCTTAGGCAGCCATACGATCGGAAATCTGAACTTGTCACCGAAGTTCAGGTAACGAAGAGCAGCTAATGTCAAAAAACTAAGAAGGGGATAAACTCTTTTCTTCCACAATGGTTCCAAAACACCATCACCCATATCTCCATTTTAGTTTCTCTCTCAGGGTTAATTTCTACTCTGCACCATTTTTTTTTGGATAATTTAGTTTACCCCCAGAATAATTGGCTAATCGGACTTACCCCCCTCAAAAAATGGAGCGTGCGAGACGCACGTGTGCCTTCTAACGGCAGAATCACAGAAACCATGAGTTTGAGGGGGTAAGTTCAATATCTGATCTTTGAGGGGGGTAAGTTCGATTGACTAATTATTCTGGAGGAGGTAAACTAAATTAACCCATATATATAATATTGACAACTCTCTTACTATACAAGTAGAAAACGGTGCTAGTTAACAATAGCGGCATGGGCTACACCTAGCTAGTAATTAACTACTTCTACGGCCTCAAATGTTATTTTATTTTGTTTATTTTTTATTTCATTTTTTTTTGGGGCCGTATATGTATCAATTGGCAGGTCAAAGTCTTCTCTTAGCCTTAAAACAACTGTTAATTCATTTCATTAATTTCCTAAATAAACTAAGAGAGAGGTTCATCTGTTGGCCCATATACAGATGAACAGAGAGCTGATTTTTTTTATAGGTGTTCTACTAATCATTTAAATTATCCTCACTGAAAATAAGCTGATTCTAAAATTTATAATTCCATCATCCATTGATGCAACTTAAATATAAAAGAGAACGATTCAATACCGTTAATTTTCTGTAATTGGATAATAAATTTATAAGTTTTAGAATTGGCTGATTTTTTGTGAGGATGTTCTCCTCACCGTGTAGATCATTTTCACTGAAAATTAACACTTAACTTATCTTTATGTGTGCCCCATATAAGATATTGTAACTACATAATATTGTAATGACGATGTCAATATAATGATGTTCCAGGGACGGCAACAGCTAGACAAGAGAACAATTCTTAGTTATAAAAGTCAAATCCTCATCGGCCCTTGAAAATTAATCAACGGTTACCACTCTAACATAACTGGCTTGCAATTTGTAAATACCCCTTTCAAGTGCTGCACTTGGGCACTCCCTATTAATACCATAACCTTACGTTCTTCAATAAAAAAAAAAAAAAACACTCCATCGTCAAGTACGGCTCCGCTGCCGGAGTAACTATTAATTGTATATGGTATAATGTTTCGACAACTACTGATCATCTTATTCCATCTCTCTTGCTGGTTAACGATAGCATCGTCGGCTGCATTCGTCCAGACAGCAAAGGCTGGTTGCCAAGCCAAATGCGGGAACATCAGCATTCCCTACCCGTTTGGTATTATATCTGCATCAGGTGATGGAGGAGGGTGCTCCATTGATCGATCTGTCATTGGTTATGACTACAGCGTAAACTGCGATACTTCTTATTACCCTCCCAAACCCTTTATAGGTAAAACTTGTTGTATTTTATTGCGTATTTCAAAATACCCATGTCTTTTGTGTCCCACTAAGTAATTTATAATGTCTCCCATGTGATAGTGTTCCCTTTATTTCATTCTCTCATCACCTTTCACTAGATTCATTATCTACACTTTTAGTCCCACATTCTTAAGATACCTTTTGAAGCCTTGTTAATAAGGTATGGTTGATTCTCTTAATGGTAACCAAGTAATAGAGGTGGGCCTCGCGCGCACGAGGCAAAACCAGCCCACGTTGGAATTTGGGGGCCTGATCCGGAAACCCATTAACCGGGCATGCGCCCGCACGATACGCGCGCAGGGGGGTGCAAATCCACCGGTTTGGGCCTCGCGTGTGTGCAGGCCCAGTTTACCTCACACGAGGTCATGTGTCTCATGCGTGTTCCCTGATGTCTCACTCGTGTTCTCTGCCTGTCTCCCTTTTCCGTCAGATATTAGAGAGAGAGAGGGACGAAACAGAGAACTCTAAGAACGTCTACCTCTCCTGCTCATCTTCTTCCTCTTTCTCTCGTACTGTCTTCCTACACACCAGAGGGATACTCAAAGCTGTTCACTGGAGCTCTTCACTGTAGTGCCTACTTGACGAACTAGATCGTTGTACCCTGGAGAGAGATCGTCAACATAACCTGTTTGCACCCGGATTACTTCCGAGAGGGGCGAATCTTCTCTTAAGGGCAGTGTTTACACGCCTCGATCTTGTTAGGTCCATGAGTTCACTCATGTCATATTTGTCGAATTTCGTGTCAAAGGTAAACTCAAGATGGTCAATGTAACTTGAGTTAGAGTTAGTGAGTCATTCGGTTCGTTGCGAAGCAAAGACTCCAAGAAGCTCAACTCACCACCGGAACTCAT